>JBBPMK010000505.1:0-11082 GCA_038090295.1 Boletus semigastroideus | reverse complement strand
TGCCACCCCCTCATACCCCCGTCTCCCCACACCCCAACGCTCCAGGACCTCCTCCGGGAGTTCGCCCTGGAACTCCTAGCTCGAACCCCCTCAATGATGGGGGATTCCTGGACTGCATCCTCACCGCAGTCGCCCACCCCATCCGCATTAATTCCCTGTCCCCTATGCCTCCCTCTCGCTGACATCCTAAAGGCAAGAAGGCTCTCACTCGAGGCCTCGCTAGCTCGGATGTCCGAGGCTCATGATCGGACAAAGGTAAATCGGTGGATATCGTGGTCGCCCAGAAGCCAGGGACTTCGAAGACCTCCATTAACGTTGCAGACTACCTTGTCCCCAACGTCGCAACTACCCCCTACTCGCGCCTCAGGTGCTTCAAATGCAAGTGCCTGGACCATGTCCGCGTCGACTGCCCCCAACACGTATGCTCCTTCTGTCTCAAGCCCGCTCCGGGCCATCGCATTTCAGAATGCCCCTTCCGCACCTGCATTATCTGTGGCCGGCAAGGCCATGCAGAGGAGGACTGCTGGACTCGCCCATGCATTGAGGACACCATTGACCTCACCGACTATGTGGTCAACGAAGAGGAGGACAACTAGAGGTGATGACGGTGGTACGTCATCCTTAGAAGAACGGGGCTAATGTTACAATCCACCGTTCGCCGTGTCGATTTCTTTCCTTTCGCCACTATCTCTCTCACTGTTCTACTAGTGGACTCTATTTCCAATTCACGGTAACCTTCTCTCATGGTTACCTGCAGTTTGATCCTTCATCATTACAGTTGTGACAGCTGTCGTATAGCATTCCCCATTTGGCCGCACCGCCTCTTCCGCTCTTCTGCGACCGGCCTTCCCTTTGTTCCACTTCCTTTTGTTCCGCTGTCACTCTTGCACAGTATCCTTCTTCTTTTATTCTGATACTCCGCTTATACCTTATTCATCTTGGTCCATGTACCTTTCCTTACCGTAAAAGTACTCGAGCCACATGTACCTTATACCCTAAGCTAATTCTATGCATTCTTCTGCATCCTATCGCCCTGCTTCCGCATCTAAGGTTCTCTCCTTCAGGCTTCCACCCTAAAGAACTTGCGCACTTCTTTGCGTCCATGTAGAACTGGTACTACGCATCAGTTATAGACCTGTTGGTATAGTCTACCTTCTAGTGTTGTACTGATACCGCCCTAGGCCCACCATCGCCTTACGAGCGGCTCTATCAAACGGACATCCAACTTTACCTTGTCTGCTTGTTATCACTTCGCAGGACTTCGGTTCGCAGTGAGCGTAACACAAAGAGGAGGCCGGTCGCAGAAGAGCAGAAGAGGTGGTGCGGCCAAATGGGGAATGCTGTATGACAGCTGTCACAACCGTAATGATGAAGGATCAAACTGCGGATAACTGTGAGAGAAGGTTACCGTGAATTGGAAATAGAGTCCACTAGTAGAACGGTGAGAGAAATAGTACAGAAAGGGAAGAAATTGACACGGCGAACAGAAGATCGTAACAGTTAGATCAGTTGTTAGGGCGCAAGATGGTAGTGATGGCAACTGATGGTTACTATGACGAATGATGGTTGGCATGGTAAATGATGGTTGCCATGGCAATGATGTCATCATGATGTCATGATCTGGACTCATGTCACGTGACCGTGGAAAGAAAGTAAAAAGAAAGAAAAAGAAAGGTCATGTGTGGGGTTCGAACTGTCAACCGAGCTAGGATAATAAAAGTGTATGAAAGTGTAGGGAAAGTAAGGTAGGTTTGTAACAGAGGCATTGGGGGACAATGAAAACAAAAGTCATGGAAAGCTCCAGCAGGCCCCACTTATCCCTGTGGTCCGGGAGAGCACTAGGAACAGTCTAATCCAAGTGTTGTACACTCAGAACGATATCCTTTGCAGTGTACGCTCAGTCACTGGCGAATTGAAAATAGAGAGGGTAGGAATGCAAATGGATCCTCACACTAGGCCTCAAGTCGAGATGACTGAATAACCAAGTGGATTAGACTGGGGGCAATTACCAGTCGAGTGTCTACCTTATATACAAGTACAGGTAAGGTTAAAGCGGAGCTCGAACTCTATTAAGAGATAAGAGCTAGTAATGCTACTGGTCCATGTCACTAGAGTCTAGGGTATGAGTCATGATCAGTCAGCATGATGTCATGAGCTAAGAATAGAAAGATAAGAAAAGATAAGAGTCTAGACCGATGATGTCATAGATAAGGGTCTGGACCCATGATGTCATTGGTGGCTGTGAGTCATGTGACCTGAAAAAGAAAGGGAAAAGAAAGGTTGCATGTTGGGTTCGAACTGAAGAGTTGAAAGTGTAGGAAATGAGTAGACTAAGAGGGCATGGTTCGTAACAATCTCGGGAGAAATGGCCCACTTCACTGCAATTATAACAAAGCTGACGGCAGCAAGCCCTCGAGAAATCCATTGGCTGCCCTTGACCCCCATAAGTAGTGCCTATGGCATCTCATTGGTCTCCGGCATTGACAGCTGGTGTAACAGGCCCAGGATCACAAGGTGGGATGGATTGAGAAGTCAACTGATGAGGAACAGTAATGATTGGACGAGTATTGATGGATGCAGGGGAACGGGGAACCTTCCCATCATGGTGTTTTTCCTGTGCCTTCCTGGTCTTCTTCAAGGCAGTGAGGAATTCAGTGTAGTCACAAGTCTTTGACATTTGATAACTATCTTCTGCAGCCTGGACGATGACAGAGTTCATGTTCTTTTTGAGTACATAGATGAGGTGGTCTGCTTCACAGGTATTCCTATTGACTTGTAGGTAGCCGGCATCACTAACAATCTGCTGGAAAGTGATGAGGTACTGTTCAGTAAGGGTCATCCCTTGTTTGAAGCGATCTAGACGCCTTTGTACATCCGCTTCCTCCAAAAGTGGGGCATAGGTAGCCTTTAGCTCCACAACAAAATCACGCCAATTGAAGCGAGAAGGGTCATGCTTAGACTTGGCGAGTTGGATCTTGCTGTATGCACCGGCCCAGGTGGCAGCAGGGCCTCCATTCATATAGAGGCAAGTTCCTCTTGTCTTTTGATCCTCTTCGATGTTGGGAAAACAAGCCTAGTACAACTCGACATGGCGGAACCAGTCTGTGAACTTCTCCTTGTCCCCAGCAAAGCCAGGGGGTTTGGGTGGTTTAAATACAGACATCAGGGTGGGAATGATGTTGCCTGTGGTGAGAGACTACTTGGAAGAGTGGATAGGGGTTGAGCAGTATTACGCTAATGTCAGGATCGCTAGGAATTGCTGCAAGGGTTTGGCACGTCCGACACGTTGACGACTAGAATAGAAGGCTAAATATTACATGCGAGTGACAGTGGGGGCCGCACCTAGAATAGAAGAGTGTAATACTAAGGAACAGGAGAGGCGACAGGGAGAAACAATGTAATACCCCGCGCTGACAAAGAAAGACTCAGGTGTATGTCTAGTGCATGGACCATCCTCGATCGAACCATGACACATATTGACTGCCAGTGCATGTTCCAACAGTATTGGATGGATAATCAAAGAAAGGGCTGCAGTCTGTCATTCACATGGATAGTGTCAACAGCATATTTAGGTATATAGAAAAATACTTACTATTCTGGTAGCAATCACCGAGCATCTTGCTGCAGTTATTCCGGGCCTCAATCCCATTCTGGAGCAGTGACAACGATGGTGAGTGAGAGCTTGACTTAGTCGAGTGACAAAGTAACGTACAGCACATCTGTTCATATGGGATGTCGCAGACACCATGGCAGCAGCGGCTGTTACACTTGCCTAAGTGTAGCCCTAACTTGAGCGAGGCGAAGTAGTGAACTGAGACGAGTGACAAGTGACAAGGGTTTGATCTGTGATCAGGGTTGCTATGACGTAGCTAGCAATGCTTCCTTCAAGAGGATGCCTTCCGACGCTTCGGTGAGTCGTGCGGTAGTGAACGCTGATAGACTTCTTGTAGAAGACTGGAGGATTGTTGAACGACCTGATAACGTTCAATGGACAAGGTTCAAAGCAGCGACTCAGGAAGTGCGCTGGAGACTTGGAGATGAAGCTAGTTGTATTGTCGAGTACAATGAAGTACAAGCGCAAGGACAAGTGGCCGAGGACTAGGGAGATATAGGGAGACCAAGCTAGGGAACTACTAGTGACTAGCGAGGGTTTATATATGTAAAGTAAGGGCGCTGACTAAGCGGGAAGAATGCAGCTGAGTGCGAAAGGTGAAACAGGAGTCGAAGATAAGAGACATGAGATAACCTCATGTAGGAGAGATCAAGGGTAGAAGAAGATCAATGTGATCGATCTGAAACAAAGAAGCAAGGCACGGGAAATAGAAGCAAGACATGTGGTACGCACATGCATCAAGGGTTTGAGAAGTGAGACATGCAGCTGGTGCATGGATCAAGAGAAGTAGAAGCAAGGTATGCGGCAAGCGCATGGATCAAAGGAAGGAGAAGTGAGGACATGTGGCAAGCGCATGGATCAAGATGGATCGGGAGATGAGATCGGGGAATGCGGCTAGCGCATGGAGCGAGGCAATGCAAGGGTGACGAGGTATGCAATGCAGAGGGCGAGGATGAGAGTGGAGATTGCGAGATGGGTGAGGTAAAGGGTGTCCGGGATGAGCGGGAGAACGAAGGGGATGAGTTCTCTGAGAAAAAGGTAGTGCTGATCAAGCAATCGTAACAACTTCAAGGCTAGTAAAGGGGTAATGTTACAATTGCCCATGTTGTGCACTCAAATGTAAACAATCTTTGCAGCACACACTCAAGCACTGGCAATGAAAGAATAGAGACAGGATAGGATAATCCTTACACTAGGCCTCAAAGCAGAGAGCTTGAATAACCAAGTGGATTAGACTGAGGGACAATCACTTAGTTGTCTGTCTACTTATACAGGTATGAATAAGGTTTAAGCTGAGCTCAAACTCTATTAAGAGATAAGAGCTAGAAATGCCATTGGTTAAGATAAGAAGGTTATGTAACAAGGATGAGTTAGATCAGTTGTCATGGTGATGCCATCATTGATGGTTGTCATGGCAATGATGTTATGACAATGTGGTCTGGACTCATGTCACATGACCTGAAAAAGAAAGAGAAAAGAAAGGTCATGTGTGGGGTTCGAACTCTTGACCTCAACCTATGTAGGATAAGGAAAGTGTAGCAAAGTGTAGGGAAAGAGGGCGAGTTTGTAACAGCCCAGATATCTCATTTTCTTTTCTCTTCTCTCTTCAAGACTTATTGCTTAGTCATGTAACTCCTTTTGTCTAGCATAGCCTTTCAACAAAACAATGTCCTTCTCCCTGATGATGTTATGAACTCACCCTCTTTTCCTACACTTTACTACACTTTCCTTATGCTACCTAGGTCACGAGTTTGAATCCCACACATAACCTTTCTTTTTTCCACTTCTTTTTTCAGGTCATGTGACACAAAGCCAGACCATGACATCATTGCCATGGCAACCATCTTTTACCATGTCAACCATCATTCGTCATAGTAACCATCAGTTGTCATAACTACCATCTTTCGTCATAACAACTGATCTGACTCATCATATCCTAGCTCCGCTTTAACCTTATTTTGTACATGTATAAATAGTAGGCCAACTGGGTGATTACTTCCCAGTTTAATCCACTTGGTTATTCAAGCTCTCTGCTTTGAGGCCTAGTGTAAGGATTAACCCATCTCATCTCACTTCTTTCATTGCCAGTGCTTGAGCATGCGCTGCAAACATTAGACCTATATTTGAGTGCACAACACTTGGATTAGACTCTCTGTTACGATATCCTGTGGGTTGTGTCAGTTTGTTTCCTCTTTTGGTCTTATCCTTTTTCCCGTTCTATTAGTGGACTCCATTTCCAATTCACAGTAACCCTTCCTGATGGTTACCCACTGTTTGATCCTCTATCCCTTACGGTTGTGACAGCTGTCGTACAGCATTTCCCATTTAGCCGCATCGCCCCTTCCGCGCTTCCGTGACCGGCTTTCCATTTATCCCTTCCTTTTTGTTCCGCTGACTCCATTGTGCAGTACCCTTCTTCTTTATTCCGGTACTCCGCTTATACCATACCTGGCTTGGTCCGTGCCCTCTCTAACACCATATAAATACCAAGCCACATGTACTGTACACTCTAAGCTAATTCTACGCATTCATCTCTGCGTTCAATCCTGTGTGCTTCCACATCTAAGGCACTCTCCTTCGGCTTTCATCTTTAGGACTTGCACGCTTCCTTGCGTCTGTGTAGAACTGGTACTACGCGTCGATCATAAACCTGTTGGCATAGTCTGCCTCCCAGCGTTGCGTCGACACCACCCTAGGCCCACCATCGCCTTACGAGTGGCTCTATCAAACGGGCATCCTATCTCGCTCAGTCTGCTTGTTATCACTTCGCAGGACTTCGGTTCGCAGTGAGCGTAACACTCTCATTGCTCTCCTGGACCACAGGGATAAGTGGGGCCTGCCAGAGCTTTCTGCAACCTTTGTTTCTCCGTCCCCTGATGCCTATTAGGGGAGTGGTGTTGGCGCCACAGATTAGAACACCAATACCATACACCTTCTTCAATTTCCTCTTTGGGGAGTTTATTGCACATCCATCAAGAGTGATAAGTGTTGAGCTAAGGCACCTTAGGGCCTGGAAAGCTTAGTGGAATACTGGTATTCCGTGGGTGACCGCAAGGTAGAGCATCACGTATTAGCTCTATATAAAGTCATACTATTAGTACATACAAAGTAACCTGGGTTATTGAGGTTATTCATGCTGGCCTTGCTGCTGGAATACACACCAAGAGTTTTTTCCCTCTCCACTTCCTCCATTCACCCCGCTATTCCAATCCCCCCTCCTACCCTCTCCACCTTCTTTCAGTTACCAAACTGGAAGTCACTCTCCACCTTCCCACAGCCTTCTTTGCTTCTATCACACTTGCTCTCTTCCTCTACTTCTTCTACTGCTTCTTTCTCTGCATCCTCAAAACTGGTGGCATCCATTTCGAGATCATCATCTTTGGTACATGTCCTTGATCATCTTTGATCACCCCCTTCCTGTCACAGATCAAGGCTGGGACAATTAGAAAGCTGGACACTTTAAGGATGCCCCCTCACACCGCTGTACACATTAAATCAGAATCTCTGGAACTGATTTCTCTCCATCTTCACCTAGTCAAAATGGAAGAAACTCCTGACTACATACGTCAGTACAACCATCTCACTGAATCCCCCCTTCCCCCCAATCCGATTAGAGAAGAGTGGCTAGCAGGCCAAAGAAGGTACAGGAGAATAAGGAAGTTCTATCAAAAGAACTTAAACAAGGAATGCAAGGAAGGTGCAGGATACCTTAGAGGCAAGGAGTCTCTTAAAAATCATAAAAAATATCCTTTCTTTTAGTCGGTTACCACACTGGCTAATATTCCTGTTCTCATTGTTTCATTAATCTTAGCATCTTTTGCCCTTGCCCTTTCTACGCTTTTGTCGGTATACAAATCATTTATGCTTTCTTTCCCCATACCATCATTAGAAGGGAAGAAGTTGAATTGACTATTGTAAACATTTCTCATGCATGAATAAAATCTCAGAAACTATATACATTTTTCTTCATTCAGTTCAAATCTTTTTCACCTATATTGTCTTATATCTTTGTCTCTTTCTTTCTGTCCTTTTTCTCCTTATTCAAATCTGTCACCTTGTTTAGTTCCTTTTAGAAATCAGGAGGATAACCAGAGAGATAGAAAGACTTAGGAGAGAGATTGCTAGTCGTGTATGAGCAGTAGTGAAGTAGAAGACGCACTAGTATCTGATACCGAATCTGAATTAACTCCTCCTCCTGAAACTCATACCCCCACTCCTGAATCACATCCTCAACCACCAATGACCACTCCTGACGATCTCGCTGAAGCTTTGGCCAAGCTAATAGACAAAAAAGATGATGTTACCAAGAAAATCCTAGACCCTAGTACCTGGAAAGGAGACAAAAAGAAGTTTTGAGCATGGTGGCTCCAGCTTCATATGTGGGCACAAGCACAAATCTGGAAGGATAACAAAATCTGCATGCTAGCTGTCCTGTTCCGTTTCAAAGGAAAAGCTGCAGACTTTGCGTTTATCCAAACCAACCTTTACGTCGAAGCTGAAGGTGAACCTACAAGTGCATTAGACAATACACCCAAAGGAATCGCTGCCTGGCCCATCTTTGCTGATCTAGAGAAAAGAGTAAAAGAATACTTCCAGATCGCAGTACTTGCACATGAAGCCCTAAAAGAATTGATAGCCTTGAAGCATGTGGAAGGTCAACCTATTGATGACTTTGTGTTACGAGCTGTCGCTACCCGTGGCAAATTCTTTCTCCTTTTGCACTTATCTGTTTCTCGGTTCTATTAGCGGACTCTATCTTCTCATGGTAACCCTTCCTGATGGTTACCCGCCGTTCGATCCCTTTACTACTTACGGTTGTGACAGCTGTCATACAGCATTCCCCATTCGGCCGCACCGCCCATTCCGCTCTTCCGCGATCGGCCTTCCGTTGTTCTGCTTCCTTTTGTTCCGCTGTCACCATTGCGCAGTATCTTTCCTTTATTCTTCCGATACTCTGCTTATACCATATACGTCTTGGTCCGTGCCCACTCTACCACCGTACAAATACCGAGCCGCATGTATTGTAGTACCTAAGCTAATTCTACGCAATTATCCTCTGCGTTCAATCCTGTGTGCTTCCGCATCTAAGGCACTCTCCTTTGGTTTCCACCCCTAGGACTTGCGCGCTTCCTTGCGTCTGCGTAGAACCGGTACTACACGTCGATCATAGACCAGTTGGCATAGTCTGCCTTCCTGCGTTGCATCGACCCCACCTTAGGCTCACCATCGCCTTACGAGTGGCTCTATCAAATGGGCATCCCATTTCACTCAGTCTGCTTGTTATCACTTCGCAGGACTTCGGTTCGCAGTGAGCGTAACAGTTTCCCCTTCTTTCTGAGCGACTCTAATTTAAAGCCTTTGCTGCCTTTTCCAATACATCTATTTTATCCTGCATCGCAGCTATCTTCGCATCTTTCTCCTCCTCAGCAACCTGTATTTGTGAAGGGGAAAGAGGGGGATTGGATGGGGGTTCGGTACTGTACCAAGAATTGGTGCGCTGGTCGAAGAACATTTCTCTGGATTGTTGTTGTTTAGGACTACAGCATTTACGACTAATATGTCCTGGTTGGTTATAATTCCAGCAAACAATTGGGGGTCTTTCTTTCGACATTGGATCAGGTCTGGCAGACGTATCCATGGGTGCTCCTCTTCCTGGCTGTGTACCTGTGGTAGTGAACCTTTGTGGTGGTGGACCATTAGGTGATGGATAGTAATATTGTTGTTGGTAAGGGTTTGATTTCTTTTGTTGTACCCTTTCTGCTGATGGTCTTTCGATATTCATGTGTTCGTACATCCTTCCTAGTTTGATGTACTCTTCCATCAACTGGTCTACATCTAAGTCGTCTACCGCACATTGTAGGTATGCTTGGTAGTATATTTTATGACTGATGTTTTGCTTTAACAGCTCCTTTGCATAGAATGGTTCGATCTCAGAGTCGATTCGTAAGATCTTGAACTTTTGGATAAAGTCCATGATTGACTGTCCATCCGTCTGCTTGTGAGCCTGTATTGCCTTCAAGGCTTCATGGGCAAGAACATTGATTTGGAAGTAACTAAAGATGTCCTTCTCTAGTTCTTTAAACTTCGGCCATGCTGCGTCTCCTATTTTGAGTACGTCTTCTTCCTTTGCATACAAATCAGCTAGGTCTATATAATGCCATAGCATAAGGAAGGCATACCCTTCTGATTTCTCTTTGAAATGGGAGAGGATGGCGATGGTTCGGAGTTTGTCATTTTTCCATTTCTGTTCATTTACCCATAAGGTAAGGTTTAGCCACCATGATTGGAATTTCTTTTTATCTCCTTCCCACGATCCAGGGTCAAGGATTTTCTTGGTAATGTCATCCTTCTTTTCGTTTTGAGCATCTAACAGCTTAGCTAACTGAGCTGCAAGATCGTCGTTTGACGACATTGGTGGTATAGGAGGGATCGGAGGATGTTGTGGATATGGGAATGGGAAGATTGGGGTTTTGGGAGTCGGTGGAGTTCCAAATCTGGGTGGTACTACTTCTTCGTCGCTACTGGTCATACACAGAAAAGAGTTTGATTATTCTTCTTCTATTACTGGTAACCTAGATCGTATTTCTAATTGTATATATTCTAGTTCTACTCGGATCTCCTTGATTTCTTGGAGTTCCCTATGAATGTGATGAATGCGAAGTGAAACAAAAGCAATGACAAGAAAAAGAGTATAGGAGGAAACCATAATGAAATCCAGAATGAAAGAAAGATTTAATAGAAAGGGTATTTTTTCTGTGTTTTCATATTTCTAAGGTATCCTGAACCATCTTCTTTTCTAACCTTGTTTAAGTTCTTTTGATAGAACTTCCTTTGTCGCCGATATCTACGTCCTTCGGCTAACCAAGCTTCGCATATGGGGTTGGGAGGAGGAGGAGTAAGATTGGCTAATGCTTGATCTGCTTGTGCGTCAAAATATTCTTCGAGCTGGTCAAGCTCTGGGGTCACTTCTTCCCTTTTGACTAGGTGAAGATGAAGAGAAGGTACTGGTGGGGATTCCTCCTTCTTTATGTGTACAATGGTGCATTGGTAGAATTTTTTGATTCTTCTACTTCTCATTCAGGCCCAAGCTATTTCTTCCTCTTGGTGCCAGTCATTGTCTAACCCTTGTCCTGCGGTGGGTGTTACAGTTTGGCCTCAAACCGGGCTGGATTCACCAGTGGAACACCCGGCAACGAGCACCTGTATATTTCATTCTTTTTCTTCACCTTCCTAACTGCCCCGGAGGGACTCGCCAACCCTCAGATCACTACTCTTGTCCCAACCCTTCATCGGGTATGCTCGGGGACTCAGGGCAGTCGGACGACTTCCTCCTACTTCCTCTCTGGTACGCGTCAGCCTTCTTCCCACGAAGCTGCACTCTTCGGATGCATAAGTCCGCACACGTGGCAGCACATCACGGTATGTTGCGGAGGCCAACGCTCAGGCGGACAATCTCACAGCGACGCTCA
>JBBPMK010000504.1:0-15340 GCA_038090295.1 Boletus semigastroideus | reverse complement strand
ACATTAATCGGGTTTCCTAACGAAGATCAGGCTATGCCTTGAGATCCCCCATGCTGGTGGACGTTTGCTAGAGGGAGGGGTGGAAATGTTCCTGCAACGTAGGAAACAAATCTTGGGTGAAAGTGAATTATTTCCTTGCGTTTTCGTCGGATAATCTGTTGACGCTATTTAGTACCCCTTATCGCGGTGTTGACTAAAGTGGATAAACTAGATGCCCAGCTCGAGCTCGACGCACCGGAAAACGAGGATGTCAAGCAATCCAAAACAAGCTACCTCGACGAGAAATGCATCCAGCCTCTTCGTCGAGCAGCGGGAAATGACGTTCCGTGCGTCATCGTTTCCGGTACGCCAGACCGGTACCATGGCCTTTTGATACATGGTTTTTGATGTTACCCCAGTTCAAGATGGCTATTCCGATTCCCTTCCTACTCTCGTCACGACCACGCTCCAAAGTATGACCAGACATAACGTCCACGAAGATCCGCGAGCTGTGGCAACCATCGCCCAACGTGTCAGTATCAAAGAGAAAATCGAGTTATCAGTGCAGTATGTGCCTTTGAAATGTGACCATTCCCACCTTTTTTTAACTCGCTTTCGTTTAGGGTTGGGAAGAAAAGTACGTCTGTGTTGACGAGAGCGTTCAACTTTCTGACAAGGTTCACAGAATACCGGCCAATGCTCATATGGAGCAACGTCTTTGGAGAAAGTACGTTTCAGGGATACTTGCAAGGCATTCGTAAGGATGTCATCACCATATGGAACTTCAACGACCCGGATCAGGTACGCTTCGCATTATCCACTTGGGATGATTATATATTGGACATTCATTTTGTAGTGTTTGATGAAGGAGAGCATGATTAGAGCTTTGCTTCGTGCTGACAATCTCGGGAACGCTTCTCAATCACCCTTGTATATGTGAGTAGTCCAGGATCGGCCAGTCTTCTTCTTTTTCTTCCAGCATCTGCTGACGAAGAAACTGCCTTTTCGGGCCTCATTCGCCAGGGCAATCGGTCCTGTCTTGGGACTGTTGTTAGCAGGCTTCAAGACGGCCCTCCCCATCACGAACATTCCGAATGTTGACGGACAGGCCTCATATGGACTGAACCTGGCGTCGACGTGAGTGGACGCTTATTCCCGCCCACTTTTAATTACTGAACAGGAATGCCCCTGCGGCATTCGTCTCTTTAGCGAAATTCATGCAAAGATTCTCATGGGCTACATTGTAGACCTCATCTCTGCCATGCAAATCATCTTCCTCCTGGCGTCAGGCAGCCGCGTTAACTCCGGAATGGTGACTGACGCCGTGAATGCCTATGAGGAGCCAAGAAAGACTGTGCATGCGGAAGTGGATAAGTTTGCTGAGAGTCCATCGCGTGATCGTGTGATGGACGAGGTTGAGAGGTTGATCTGGCGTTACAGCATTGCTGATCCCGAAATCAAAGGGCTGAGGCAGAACTTAAAGATTCAGTACCCCAGTTCCTCGCAGTGACTGCCAGGAGTGTCCTTTGTCTTGTCTGTATTTATTTTCGGTTACTTTATGTATACTCCAGAGTTGATTGAGTGTCTCAATAACTGACAACCAGCCCTCCCCGTCACTGGACAAGGTGATATAAACGTGAAAGACCGCCCGCTGGCACGTGAACCCCACATGAGCGTATCCACCGCATCATCACATGCATACAACACGTTTCTTAGGGCATTCCGAATCGGTAACCTGCGGGCTCGTACGCGATTCTTACTTCTTTCCTTGCTCTCTCACCAACCCTCATCGTTGTCCAGCAATGTCAAGTGGCGGTGATCATGCTCTACAAGACACAACTAGTTCGACGATCATAGTATCAGGTGCGAACGTTGCTGCTTAGCGGGATCCGTGTTCGACTTGTTCCAGCCATCGACATCAATCTCGCAAGGGATTCCCGTAAAACCATTGAATCCATCTCCATCGAGTTAAAGAAGAACGACGGGTCAGTGGAGAAGGTTGAAAAGACTGTATCTATAGGTGCAGGCCACGGGCACCGAGAAAATTTCTCCCAATTTGTGTAAGACGCTCCATGATACATATAGCTGTGTGCCTGCATGGATAAATGACCATTCTTCAGTGACCTTGACCCCAGTGGCCACATCTCTGTGTCCGTCAGCTGTACTTGGCCACTACTCGCGCGGAGGCGAGTAGGAGACGTTGTCGTTGACATCGACCTACGTGACACGGAATGTATGCGTGAAGATCAAGGTGTAAAATGTAAATTGTTTTAGTACACCTCTGCGGACGTCATGAATCCTTATCTTGGTTAATAGCATTTCGAAAAAAGGTGCAAAAGGTGGAAGTTGTGGTCACAGGCGGCCGGCGTGCTCTCGTGGTACGTGGTGCAGCAAGCATTTATACTCGCCCAGACGTGCATTTCGCCAGTTTCCCGGGAGTACAGATTCGATCATCGAGTCTTGTTCGCGGTGAGTTGCACGGTACACTCCTCCCTCACACTACAGATCTCCTTTGTAGATTCCGACTTCTAGTCATCGGCAACGTAATTGCTAATTGTCTCGAGGGTTGGAGATACGCTCAACTTCGTTCTAGTCTGGCGTTGGCAAATCTTCTCTAATTCGCAAAGTGTTTGGCGTCGAGGCTGTCGTGAGTAGACCGTGTCATGTGGTGTCTCTACTCACCTTCCTGATAAGCATGCTACTGAGAACGCCATCGACGGAGAGCTTATCTCTCCGACAAATGACCGATTCGTGGTCCATGATAGCCTCGGGTTCGAGGCCGGAGATCAACAGAACATGGACAAAGTGGAAGATTTTGTCACCCGAAGAAAGGCCATGCCTCAGCTCACAGATCAGCTTCATGCAGTCTGGTAAGAACTTTGCTTACATTAATCGGGTTTCCTAACGAAGATCAGGCTATGCCTTGAGATCCCCCATGCTGGTGGACGTTTGCTAGAGGGAGGGGTGGAAATGTTCCTGCAACGTAGGAAACAAATCTTGGGTGAAAGTGAACTATTTCCTTGCGTTTTCGTCGGATGATCTATTGACGCTATTTAGCACCCCTTGTCGCGGTGTTGACTAAGGTGGATAAACTAGATACCCAGCTCGAGCTCGACCCACCGGAAAACGAGGATGTCAAGCATTTCAAAACAAGCTACCTCGACGAGAAATGCATTCAGCCTCTTCATCGAGCGGCAGGAAATGACGTTCCGTGCGTCATCGTTTCCGGTATGTCAGACTAACACCGCTTCCTTTTAACGCTTGGTTTTTGATGGTACCCTAGTTGTAGACAGCTATTTTGATTCCCTTCCCAATCTCGTCATGATCACGCTTCAAAGTATGACCAAACATAACGTCCATGAAGATCCGCGAGCGGTCGCAACCATAGCTCAACGTGTGTGCATTAAAGATAAAATCGAGTTATCAATAACGTACGTGCCTTTCATATCTGCCTATCCTCACTTTCGACTTGCTCTGCTTAGCATCGGGAAAAAAAGTACATCTGTGTCAAAGAGCCGCCCAGCCTTCTAACGTCGTTTACAGAATACTGGGAAATGCTGCTGAAAGGGGCTGTCCCTCGCGATCATACGATGCAGGAATACTTGCAAGTCATCCGTAAAGACGTCATCAACGTATGGAACTTTTATGACCCGAATCAAGTGCGCTTCCGATCACTCGCCAATACTGGTTATGTCTCGAACGCTTTTTATGTTGTAGTTTTTGATGCGAGACATTATCATCAAATATTTACTTCGTACCGACAATCTAGGAGAACCCTCAGAAGAACTGCAGCATATGTAGGTAGTCGGATTGGGACTGCCAATTAGTTTTTGTATCCGGGCATGATCTGACGAGAAAACTGCTTTTCAGAGACTCGTTCGGCGACGCACTCGCCTCTGCCCTGCAACTACTTATAAAACAGGAGGACGCGTCCCTCCCGACTGGGGACGCCGGAATTTCTATTGGAACGTACCTGGGGCCGTGAGTGAATAGTTATTGCTACCCCACCCAGTGTCAGCTACTGACAAGGGCCCCTTACTATGGCATCTGTCTTTCTAGCAAACATGACGTGAAAATCCTCATGGCGTACATCATTGACCTGACCTGCACTATGCAAATAGTCTTCCTCTTGGCCTCAGGCAGCCGTATTACCGCCAATACTGTGGCTCTCGCGCTGGCAGCCTATGAGAAACCCAGAATCAGAGTGCATGAGGAGGTGAATAAGTTTGATGGGAAGCAATCGCACGATCTTGCGTTGGACGCGGTCGAGAAGCTAGTTTTGCAGCACACCATCGAAGATCGCAAAATCGAAGAGTTGAGGAAGATCATTCGTGACCGGCCGAAAGCGTCGCCGCCTTCAGCTCCGGGTTCTCCGTGACTGTTGTCTGTCTGTACTTACGGATGATTACTTTGCAATCTTAGTTCATGGCCTTGTCCAAATTGTTCCGCAACTATCACTGAAACTCAGGTTCCTCGCTATGCCCTTGTGGGACTGGTGACTAAGCGGAAAAATGGTATTATATTCCAAGAGAACGAAATAAATGACATTTGTTGATTGATGGAAAAGGGTGGCCATGTCGATGGGATTGCCGCGAGGATTGTACCGGTTTATAATCCGCTGACCATAATCCTTGCGTGGCCCAATGGGATGTCAAATTGGAGCATGATTACAAGGTGATCTGAGCTATGGGCCACCTAATTCCGTACGTTAACGCAAGACACGAGAGTGACAAACTCCACACGGCATGATTCAGAGGCGGTGAGACAATGACCACTACAATGCCTCCTCGTTCAACCCGGCCCGGGTGCTCCTGGGGCGCTCTCGTAATCAGAAACTATGACCTCCGAGTCATACTCCCAGAGTCAAGCATTCAAACATTCAACCCTCATGCTTGTCAGTGAGTCGTGACTCTCGCTTCGTGGGCCTCGTACAACTCATGCGGCCCACTACGGTTCCACGTGCAAGGTGTGGAATTTACACAAGACTCCCTTGGGGTCGCCCGCTGAGGGAGTTGTTTTCGGCTACATGACGCAGAAACGCTCGCGGCGACACGACAACGAAATAGCAAGCACAATAAACAACTGTACATGGCCGAACTGGTTCGTACTAGAATCCACTCATGCACTCGGTTGACCACGATCACCTTGGTGCGTTCGAGATCTACGATCTGACGTGTAAGGTGACATTTGACGTTATTGACGTTGTTACAGGCGGGGCTCATCTTCTCCTTTGTTGTGTGGCACAATGAAACGCTCGGGAATCACCCCACTTTCAGGGATGTTCAGACAATGCAAGATACAAACTTAAAGTTGGTCCAGGTCCTGCGTGTCACATCACGGTGAAGTATTCCGGTCGACTCAGATAGAGCCATCTCGACACTACGACAAGTCCACTGCTACATCCCAGAGCCTGACGGTCTTGTCTTCAAAAGATGCATTACATTGCTCCAGAATGACATCGGGGTATCCTTGACCCCATCTGCGCGATTGATCAGCTTCACCTGTCTGTCTCCAAATTGTGAGTCGCGGATCCCATGGTCGGCTAAACATCGTCACCACTATCATCTTTCTCTCGTCCACACTAGGTCTCATCGCTCCAAACATCCGTCTATTGAGTGAGTGGTATGAAGCACTGCAATTCTAGGTATGCATCGTGTAGGATACTGTATTAGATTTTGTCTGTAGCGTGGTAGTTTTTTTAACCAAAGCAATGTATCTCAGTTGAATCACCGCAAACTAGTACCTATTTGTAAATTGTCCGAGCGAGAGAATAATCCGAGAATGCTGTAGCAGTATCATTCAAGTATGAAATATATGCTAAAGTGGTACAAATTTGACTAGATTGGTGTGGTTGGCAGCCAACGCGTAGTCGGTGGTGTGGACCAAGTTGTGTCTGAAAGGTACCTTTGTGGCGTGTGCATCATCTAGATGTCAATGAGAAAGGGAAGGTACCTCTATAAACCAGTAGATACCTTTGTGATTACGCTCGCCAGATTATTTATCATTGCAGGAAATACCTAGATTAATATACCCTGCCGGCAAATGTTGAGTTACTGTTTATCAGAGCCGCGTTCTCGAGTAGGAAAGATTGTCACACCTGTGACAAATTCAATCTCCTCTCCACTCGGTGTGAGTTGCAGGCAGTCAGAAACCGGAAGATTTCCGCGCTCCCAATATCATCAGTAAAATCAAATGAAATTATGAGGGAGTGTGTTGAAAATGACAATCTGCAGATGTGCACCGAGGACCGTATATAGACAATGTTGATATTTATTGATTGGCTCGGGAAATGCCGCCCGTCACCATGGTTCACCTAGTGCGCAAGTCTTACTACATGGTGATCTGTTGGCGGCGGGTCAACCACTTTTTTGCGGGATAAAATGGATATCGAGCTCGGGTCACTGGCACACACTTCTCACTGCCAATGTCAACAAGTTTCTAGCTCGATGGGCGACTAGTGCCAATACCTAAGTTCTTGAATTCTGCCTGAGTCGCCTCAGGCTATTAATATCTGGTCAGAAATCCATTCAACTTGGATGGTGTTCATCGTCTTTCCTATCAATTGGACTAGCGCCATTCTTGAATGCTGAGGAACATCTAACACGTGGCCACCAGACGACATATCCACTGCATGCGGACAACACGTTCCACAAGGGTGTACAATGACTTTGAGGCGCTCGTTATTTCCCTCCTCGGCGCTAACTATCCTTGAGTTCTCTCCCCCACATCCCGGAATCAAGACATGACAACCAATAACCCCGTCCCACAAAACACCCTCAATTCAACGCTCTATGTGTCTGGTAAGAATATTGTTACTCTGTAGAGGCCGCGTGCGACGTATTTCGCTAGCCGTTCACATTAAGCTGAACCGTTCCCGTAAAACTATTGAATCTATGAAGCTGAAGAAGAACGACGCGGTTGTGCGGGATGTTGTCAGTCTAGCCGATGAAAATGGCACACATCGAATAGAGTTTGCTCCTCCTCTGTAACATGTTCCACGTAGGTGCATGCCGTGCATTGGATTGACTGCAGCACTTTTCAGTGCCCTCGACCCTGAAGAACACATTGCCGTATCTATCAACTATCACAATGGTGGTGGTTGGCGGTCAAAATTCTTGAAACGAGAGCTGGCAGACATCATCGTCGGCGTCAATCTACACGGTGTTGAATGTGTGCTTCAGGAACATGGCGAAAGAGGTGGGTTATTTTATGTAGCACATGACGTCAAATCCTCAGCTTTGTCGATAGCGTATTGCAAATCGGTCGGCAAGGTCGAAGTTAGGCTCATCGGTCGCCACTCGGTATGTGGTGTATCAAGTGTTCATACTGGTCCTACATGCATTTGTCCAGTTGCTTGCGACCATCACCTCGATCGTTGACTTCTGTTCACGGTGGGTTGCACCATTCCTATATTTCTCTTGCGCGTTAAGTAACTCTGGGTTACTCGCCGATGTAGATTCCGAATTCTACTCGTCGGGAATGTAATGCCTAGTCTTTTCGGAGATAGTGTCAGGCTCACGTTGTTTTAGTCGGGTGTTGGCAAGTCTTCTTTGGTCCAGAGTGTGTTTGGCATTAGAGATATTGTGAGCAACTCAATTTTTTCATGTAGTATACCCTCAGCCCACTCTTTCCTAAAAGCCCACTTCCGATACCACTCGCTGTGATGCTGACATCGATAAGGAGTTTGTCTCTCCCATCGATGTCCGATTCGTGATTCATGATAGCCTCGGGTTTGAGGCTGGTGATGAAGAAAACCTGGAGATAGTGAAAAGGTTCGTGACCAGAAGACAGGCCATGTCTCAGGTCGCGGAACGGCTTCATGCTGTTTGGTAAGATCGCTTGCTCGCAGTGATCAGTTCTCCTGAGAAGATATCCAGGATCTGCCTTGATATACCATACGCAGGAGGTCGTTTGTTCGAGGGCGGTGTGGAAAAATTCTTGAAAAAAAGACAAGAAATCTTTGGTCAAAGTGCGCTATTTCGATGTGTTTGGAGCGTATTGGTTTACCAGTGCCCATAGTTCCCGTCGTGGTGGTGCTCACCAAGGTGGATCGGCTCGACTTGCAGTTGGAGCTCGACCATGAGGGGATAAAGAACCTAGAGAAGCATAAAGAAGTCTACTTGAAGAAATTTTGCATGGACCCTCTCACCGAAGAAGGGGGAAACGGCGTTCCGCACGTCATTGTCTCCGGTATGCGAGAACGTGCTGCAGACTCCTGATACACCGTTTCTGATGGTGCTTTAGTGCTAGACGGGTACTCCGGCTCTCTTTCCAACCTCATTGAGATCACGAACGAGAATGTAGTTAGCTATTTCGTCGAAGAATCGCTTGGAGTTTCTGGTCCTATCGCTTCTTCCACGAGCATCGAGAAGAAGATTAAATTGTCGATCGCGTATGCGTTTTTTTAATATTGGTTTGTTCCTGCGTGCTACAACTTGTTCTGTTATAGCGTCGCGAAGGAACGTACGTCCCTACCGAAGAGCTCATTTCCCTTTCTTGACGACCGTAGATTACCGGAAAATTACCTCTCAAGGTCACGCGTTGAAGGATCGCTTGCCAATAATCCGCAAAGATATTATCGCCGTCTGGAACTTCAATGATCCAGACAAGGTACGCTTCGTGTCACCCAATGGAGCCAATTCTCAACTGTTTGTTTTAAGTGCTTGATGAACGACAACATCATTGAAGCGTTACTTCGCACAGACAATCTGGACGTGACCTCCGGAACGCCATTGAACGCGTAAGTGGACCGTGTTTACTCCTGATCGAAGACAATGGCCGACAAGGAGATTGTCTTTCAGTGCTTCGTTTGCCGATTTGCTCGTTTCGAGTCTGGAGAAACTCGAAGGTCACCTGGGATCATTGGAGATCCCGTCTGCCGCACAGACTACGCATGTAGTGTCCAACGGGACGTGAGTAGATATTTGTTCCAATTCAACCCCCACTGATAACAAGGAATGCCCGTTGTATTGGTACTTTCAGCAACAAAGATGCGAAGATATTCATGGGCTATGTCGTAGACCTGATCTGCGTCATGCAAACGGTCTTTCTTTTGGCGCAAGGCAGCCGCGTGACCGCCAAGACGGTTGCCTTCGCTCTGCAAGCCTACGATACACCAAGGATGACCGTGCATCAATGGGTGGACGAATTTGACAGGAAACCGGGGTTGTCTGCGGGCGGACGTGACCGTGTTATGGACAAAGTCGATGAGTTGATTCAGCGTTGCAGTATTGCAGATCACTCTCTCGAAGAGTTGAAACAGAGGATTGACCGGGTGGTGCCTCCGCGGCCTTTCTAACGGTTTTCGTTCAGGTGTGGTCTTTTTGCGCATTGATATTCTTAACGTCTATAGTTCAAGCAGTTGTTCGGAATGTATTTATACATATGAAACCCTCCGGGAGGGAGCGGCTAACCAAGGATCATGTTGTTTCTGGACTAGGGTAGCATTGCCTAGATGGTCGACTAATTACCACTGAGACTGGTTCAGGAAGTACTTTTGGCGAGTGTCTCGGCTCAGGATGTGAACTGCAAAGTTTCCAGCATCGACCATCGCCCAACCATGGTGTCCCCGCCGTTTAGCATTGCGAGGAAGAAGGACAGGCGGGTGCATTTTTAGTAGCTGTCACAAATGAGAAACATGGATGAGAGATACAGACCAAATCGGACTTGCCGTTTTTCGTACTAGCCTGACTACCGCCTCAATAGAACCTCGGTTTTCCGTGCCCTCTTTGACCTCGGCGGAGTTGAGCGCAAGAGGTAGAACGAGCTATTGAAAGTAACTTTACCTGTGCCGTCACGATCCAATTCCAGATACCACCCTGATCTTCTGCGATGCCCTCTCCAGAGTAAGTTCGACCGCGACTCCGCCGACCTTTGGGTATGGTTTTTGGTAACGGAGGTCCGGGAGGAATGGGTGACGGCTCCGCGACTTCGAGCGTTGAGGGTTCAAGATAGGGTGATTGGCTCAGTGTATTAAAGAGCTCTTTAACTGGGACGGGGAGGTCTGCGGGGAGTTGGTGCGATTTTGGAAGGAGGTGAGGGGGTGGTTCTCGGAGGTTGATCGGTTCGGGGTCGACGAACCAAGGGCGCGGTGCAGCGTCGGAGACAAAGCGCCGACATCCGGGCGGTATTGTGGACGACGATGGTCGGGTGGCGAGTACGACGGCCGCTCGTCGTGCTGGACGGCGAAGAGCTTGCATTTGAACGAGTACTAATTGAGAGCCGGACTCGGAAGGTTCCGATCAAGGGTTTCGATTGGAACCGAGTTGGTCATTTAGACATTTTGTAACTTGCGGGCACACGAGCCATGGGTGTACGAGCCAGCGTCGTCGTATCCGTCACGTCTTTCCTCCTGGGTCATTATTTTCTTATTTTCTTCTTCATTTTCATCTCATTTCGTCCATTTCTAGGTTCATTGTTTACCCATTGGATCGCCGACTCATTGACGCTCTGGAAGTCACCCGTCACCGATGAACATCTATGGACTGCCGCCTTGTATTACTCCATACTGACCAAAGGACCCGTACAAGTCCTCTATATTCTTACCGCCATCGTCTTCCTAGGAGGGGCAACCATCTTCTGGAGCTTTCGAGACGGTGAAGCAGGCAACCTCATGTTTGATGGGGGATGCATATGTACGTATTACACCCTATGCATCCAGATACACGCCTAACCATCTCCTCAGTCCTCTACGGGGTAACCGTCATCATGTACATGTACTCCGTCATTCCGAGTTCGTCCTAGTTCGCCTCCGTTCCAGTTTGACGCATGTGACCATTTCTCTAGATCTTTTTGAAAAATTCACATCTATTCCGATACACTCAGCCGAGGCATTTCCACGCTCGCTCCGTTCGCCGACGTTGGACCTCGCATCAAATCACCTTGTTTGCAGTGTGGCGCTCACTGGCGTCTTGATACTCCAAGCTGGCCGATGGTGGGCCGAACTCTCCGATCCGGACGACGAACCCTACCTACAAGAAAAGGATACCGAGCCACATGCTGCGGCCCAGCCAGCTGATAAACACTAAAAACAGCGTTACCTCCTTGATTATGCATTGCGGTACCCTACCTACCCACTGCACAGGAATTTCTGTATAAATCCCCATGGACATCTCGGTGGACTGTCCTGTCCTGGTCACGGATATCATGATTTACGTCGTTGCTGTTTTGATATCTTGCACTGCTATTCTACTCATACTCCACCATCTCTCTGCTCTCGGACTCTTTTCGTGCGGGATGAGGTCGGGCATGGCACCTTTTCTCTCGGTGAACTTGTGTCGTATGTATACCCACGTTTCGTTCACCTCCTGATAGATTTGCTGTCAATGTTGAACAAAATTTGTGGATAAAGTGGATTAGCGTTGCGTTGTACATACTTCAAGTTGTGTTCATTCGAGATCATGATACACCGTTGCCCGGGGCTCGGAAGCAAATGGGGTAAGATGGTTTTGCCTCATTTGACATTTGACCTAAAACATCCCGCTTGAACGCCGCCATGAGGCCAAACAAGGGTCCAGAAACCTGGCTCAACCCAAACCACCTGGAATATCCCAGGCCAACTTCTTAATCTCATCGTACCCTCCGAGTTTCAGTGAATGTCATGGTCAGTTATGCGGAAGAACGTGCTGCCAATATTGCGCGCAACAAGGAAATTCTCGCGTCGCTCGGTGTAGAAAAACTAAAGCCCACTACGGAACCAAAGGAGACACGTCGCGGGCATCAAAAGAAACTAAAAACTTCCAATGTCGCTGTCAGTCATAAAAGAAAGACGGACGCGGACTCGAACTCAGACTCGGACTCGGACCTGGATGCAGACGAGAAACCCCAGGCAAAGGCCGCACGCGTTGCGAACGACGAGAACGCGGTACCTTCGTCTGAAGGAGAGACCCAGGGTCGAAGACGTAGCTCGCGCATCGCGGGTAAGCCTGTGGACGTGTTGGCGCGCGTCAAGCAGTCTCGTGGCACGCCCCAGCCTATGTCTGTGAAAGCGCTTGTGCAGGACCCGGGAGCGAAACGGGTGAGGCGACATAACCCGTGAGCTAGAGCCTTCTTTTCTCCGAGTATCGTTGATGATTCACGTGTCGGACTTGCAGGAAAACGTATGGGTCCATTCCTGGGATCGAAGTTGGCTCGTGGTGGGCGTCGAGGTATGGCTGTTTCCGTGATCTATTCAGACGCATGATGAACTGGGTTGTATCAGAGAGGAATGTTCGAATGATGCCATTCATGCGTGAGTCCGAACAATTCTCTTCCTCAACCCTTTATTCATCTCCGCATGTGAAGTCCGTGGGTGGGAGGCATTTCTCCAGGACCAGACGGTGCTTACTCCGTCGCACTTTCGGGTGGTTACGACGATGACGTTGATGACGGATATGCGTTGTGAGTCTTTTACACTATCATGTATCATGCAGGTCATTGATGGCTTGATCCGCAAGTACGTATACAGGTGCAGGGAAGTTAAATTCTCGTCGCAAGTATTCTGTATGATAATCATTGATATTATAGGTGGGAGGGATCTCAAGGGGACAAAAGCAGCTCCAAAGAACGTGAGTGGACCCGCCATACTCTGCTGCGTTGATGTGAATATGTTTGTAGCTTCGAACCGCCGAACAAAGCTTTGACCAATCGTTCGAACACAATCATAACAAGGCGCTCAAGGTGTGTTTGTCCTCGCAACTGGAATTCCTCGTCGTTCCTGTTAGCTCAATGTCTTCTCCCTAAGCGCTCCGTAGAAACAGGGAAGCCTATACGCGTCATTAGAGGGTATAAGCTTCAGACAAAGTACGGACCGAGCGAAGGGTGAGGAGAATCATCTTGGTCTCTATAGAGTGTCTAATCTAGCTTCGCTACAGGTATCGCTACGATGGCTTGTACGTCGTGAGGAAGGCAAGTATCCGTCTGGGAATGGTGTTTGGATGAAAACTGATTAGCGAATGTACGCAGTGCTGGCAAGAAAAGGGCCTCAACAAAGGTGGTTTCTCGGTGTGTAAATTTGCGTTCGTGGTAAGTTGGGTTGGGTTTTACCCACATGTCCTGACCGTGCTGAGATAACTCTTCCTTTCCGTAGCGTTTACCAGGTCAACCGCCCATTGCTGTTAAGGAGTTGGAGGGAGATGAAGATGAAGATGAAGATGAGAACCCAGCGGAGTCTGATGCTGATGCTGAGGGTGAGGAGGAATAATGCTCGATGTTACTACTGGTCTTTCCTATAGTATATACCACTCAATTTGACAACTGTGCTCATGTAACGTTGCGGCCGTCGCAGCAACTCTCCACAAGAACTTCGAAAGCGTGAATTGTCTTCAGGGTAGGTCAGGCACATCTAGATCGGATTTCATCCGTAAACGCTCATCCCTCTTCTCTCGCTTCCACCACCATCCCAAGAAGTACTCTGGTGGCCAGACTACCCAGGAAGCTCCGACTCTGTACAGCGCTCTGCTCACGCTCTCAGAATGTCTGCAAAGAATACGAAAGACGTCCAAACCCTCCACGAGAAGTTTGGCCGTTTCAGGATCCTCATTGTTGGACGTGCAAACGCTGGGAAGACGATGATACTTCAGAGGATCTGCGACTCCACGGAAAGCCCCGAGATCTATGACGGTGATGGGAACAAGGTATATGTTACGGTCTTTGATACTATTCTATTGTACAAATGTCGAAACCTACAAATAGATCGATCAGTCCCAAGTCGAGGGAAACACGACGGTGCGCGTTTCACTTTCTGTCAGGTCGCTGATGATGGTTGACTCTCTCTTTTTTAGCGCGGAATCCACAATGTCGAGAACGGGTTGGTTTTCCAGAGCAACGATAAGCTGATCTTTCATGATTCTCAAGGCTTTGAAGCTGGGCGCACAGACGAGTTCTTGCGGCTGAAGAAGTTTATCGCAGATTGCGCCGGGACCACCGTTCTCAAGAAGCGCCTTCATGCGATATGGTAGGCACGAGTTGTATTACGTTATTTCTAAACATCTCGCACAGGTATTGCATCCCAATGGATGAGCTAGATCGAGCCATCCAACGCTCGGAGGAACTCTTTTTCACGGAATGTGATCCTGCCAACAGTGAGCTCCTTGCCAGCAATCTTATTCAGCTAACGCGGGTATTTTCAGTTCCTGTTATTGTGCTATTCACGAAATTCGACGCGCTATTGCCTGTAGCACTCGGAAAATTAGCACCCGCCTATTGCCAACTGCCAACGCAAGAGTTATTTTCAAAGGCCAACTCACTCATTGAAAGAGTATTTAATGAAGCTGATGTCACCAGCCGTCTTTCTCAAATGAAGTATACTCCAAGAGCATTTGTCCAGATTGGAGGTTTGTTCTGTATTTATTATTCACCATGTATCATGGCTCACCTTAATAATTGAGACATGCACACATCTAGTAAGGGATGCACCAAGCTTTTGGAAACCACCACATGTGTCCTGGGGGGAAAAGCTTTGCAAATGTACTGATCTCAGCACAGGAAGCAAACAGCACTCTGTGTGAAATATGCTGTTCAAGAGTGGGTACCCACAAAAAACTAGCATTCCTTCACACAAGCTAACCTTGTTATTCCCAAGTCTAATATCTATTGCAGACAAAGCATGTAAATCAAAACTTACAATAGCTATGGATGGAACAGAATTTTACAAGCTTGCATGCTGGTTTCCTCATGTAGTAAGAAATATATTACATGGAGGCAGTGTACTTACTGATCTTGCTTGGTGATTATTGTTATGCTCACTGTGAACCAAAGTCCAGCAAAGTGAGAGTTCATAAGAAAACAGATAAGAGTGGGTGTCTGTTTGATAGGTCTGCTCATAGGGCAATGGTGGGCCTAAGGTGGTGTCAGCACAACTCCAGAAGGCAGCCTATGCCAATGGGTCTATAACCAACATGTAGTACTGGTTCTATGCAGGACATACAGAAGCATGCAAGTCCCCAGAGTGGATGTTACAAGTGTCAGTATCCATGCCAGTATCTGTTATGCTCACTGTGAACTCTTGATGTCCAGAGAAGTGAGGAAATGAGGAGAGGCTTCATCCTAGATGCATAGACTTCCTATGACCAGCGCGTCCTTAGTAAAAGGAAGGAGTTGCACGATGTGGGAGCCATCAGCTCCCTACGTTCGTATCCTTGGTTTTCCCCACTTTCTAGGTCCAGGTTGTTTGTCCCAACAGTGTATCAAGGCATCCATTATGTCTGTGTCAGTCCGTGTCAAGTCCGTCCTAATCGTACGTATCCGCCTGTATCCGGGTCTACCGGATTCAGAGCTTTTCTTTTTCTTCCTTCTTATTCGTCTCTTTTCATACCCCTTCTGGTATAATCTCATCGTCACTATTGCAGGGAGTTCATTAATCTTCGTTTATATGCTTATTCCC
>JBBPMK010000503.1:0-15357 GCA_038090295.1 Boletus semigastroideus | reverse complement strand
TTTGTTGGGCGAAACACCGCCTGTCAGGAAGAGTGCAGGGAGAAAGAGTGCAAGAGTGTTGAGACGCATGATATGACAGCACAAGGAGTTTTTAGGCAGCACGTTAGCCTCCGTTGCGATAATTTTTTATAGGATTGAGCTTCTCGACGGTTCATGTGAAGAGATCTCACATGAAGGAGGCGATGCCATGTGTTTAACACTAGACCTGGATCATGGGACTGTTGGTCTATCCCTCAGAAGAAGGCTATTCACATCGTCGTCGCTATCGTCTGGCAAGGTATGGTTTTCTTTCATGATCAGCCACCGGGTGCTAGTCCCATACATATTCTGGGCAACAAGGTAAGATTTGTTCTCTACCCGCTCACCCTTTCAGCATCACGCATGAACACGCGTAGCCAGAGCTCAGGTTCCGTGGATAACTTACTCCAATCATGTAGATCATGCGTTTTCTTGAATTGTCTTTTTGTGCTTGGTCCACTGGCAGGCTCAGCGAGTGGATCTACTATGTGATGATGAGAATGCACCACACGATGACCGTGAGTTAGCATCAGCACACACCTTGAGCATTTGTAGTCCGAATGATATTGCTGGGAATCACGTTCAGCGGAATGGGACGCTAAATATATCAACGAGTTCATGGATAAAGTTAAATAAGGCCAATTTATGATGTTACCGTCTCACATTACAGAACAAAACTGACAGCTGGGATACGTTGAAGTCTTCGCGAGGGGTGATCGGCGGACTGTGGTAGATTTGAGGCTGGAGGCAAGTAAATTATCTCCACGTGCAGTATGGATATCTCATCCATATTGCGCATGGAAATGATTTACTTGCCTTCCACGTCACCCAATTCTACAAATATATGTAGCGGCTGTCCTCTCCTGAAGTCCGTTAGCTACTCCCTGGTGGACCTTCCACGAATTCCAGATAGTCAGAACACACCAAGGATACTTATATTCGGAAGTCACCTTCAGTATTCAGCTTTCGCTCCGTCCTTGATTGACACATGCAGCGGGAGTTGCGTGAAGTGGTCCAGTTATCTTTGCCTTCGTGTTTCCGAGTAGTTGTTGCCGAGTTTGCTTCAAGGTTGTCCTCCCTTTCCGCGTGCGTGCGGCCCGGGCGCTTTGAGGTGGTAGTGGAGGCGGAGTCTGAGTCAGCCTGAGGTGGGGGTGTAGACAGCGCGACTTCTCGTCCGCAATCTCGTTCTTACCAGCGACCAGCGAGCTGGCTCCCTCGCCTCGAGCGCCTTGCCTGCTCCTCGATTTTCGCACTAACCCACCGCTCCCTCTCGTAGGGCAACGTCCGATCCTCGTCCGTTGTACTTCATTGGGGCTCATTCATTCAACTTGTCGGTGCCCATCCCACCCTCGCAGCTTGGGGCTTGCCCCCACGGTGCAGTGGGCCGGAAAGCCCGTTGGCGCTTTCGCCCACATCTGTGCTCCTGCCTGTGAGCCACCGTGCGATCGATCTCCACGGACTCTGCCTCGTGCAACATCTGGGCCGTCTCTCGAATGACTATGGCTGCAGCATCCCGAAACGCGAAGGCTCTGACGAACGACAACTTTTGCATGAGTACAAGAAATGGATTCGAGTTGTTGGGATGGGATCCTCATACGCGCAAGTTTCTCGTTGACGGCATGTGTACGGTGACGTACTGCTCTGCGTCTTTCATCTTCAGATTATCGAACTGGTCACGGATGCTAAACTGCAAGGAAACATCGCTGTGCCTGTACGTGGTACAGATAAACCCTCAGGCCCCTAGAACTCGAGTCGTCACCCCGATGACACTTGGGATGAGAGAACAGGACAGTGGATTTGGCTAGCTTATCGTCCTGGATCCATTTTTGTATCACTGCGCGCTCCACTTGGGTTGGTGCAGATGGAATGAGTTGGATGGCTGAAGTCGGCATGATGGACACGGGGCTCACGCGGTCAGTTGGGTACGTTCCGCTGGTTATAGACGCTGTCTGTGAAGAGCGAATGATCGACGTGACAATCCCATTCGTGATAGTTCTCTGTGCTCTGGTGCTAGTATCTCCGGGATGTGGTCGAATTTCCGCGTCTGCCAGCAGAGGCTGTTTGCAATGGAAGAATGGCCTGACCGTCTTCGGTGTTGTACCTTCTGTGGTGGCATTGGGCTCGACTAGATCCCGATTCCAGCACTCATAACCTTGTAGGACTAAACACGATACGCACGTAAGAGAGATGTCAACTTATGTTGTACTGATCACCCAACGAGCGCGCTCACATACCTCAGCCCATCCATCCAAGTCGGAGATGAATTGAGGAAACAAAAAACATCCCCACGTGTCTATAGAAAGATGCAACAGCAAATGCACTCGGAGTTGAGTTCTATTACATCAGGAACTTGGGAAGAGGGTAACATTCACAAATGAATCACAACTAAAGTTTTATTAAGCCATCTCCCCCAAAACCCTGTATGTGCATAAGTTCATCATTGCGGGGCCAGATAAACTGATATCATACCCCTGGGCCATTTATCCATCAAACGACCACGTTCACCACGTACCAATACAGGTCAAAGGCGGTCGCAACACCATTGTCGTACAAATTGTAGCACGTGTTGGGCTGGATGGTCACCTCCGAAGCGCAGTTGTAGTAGTCGACACAAGTGTATAGTATCCAGCTGTAATGGCCGGGATCATACCAGTAAATGGACTGGTACGCCATGTTGTTTGGAGGGGCCTCGCCGTCATCGTCGGGGACGTTGTTTGTGTTGACAACTTCACAAGTGCCACTGCAGTCTTGCGCACTGCAAAACACAAAGGCATCCGAGCCGGATGGATACGTGACGTCAGGGGTTGCACTGGTAGCCACGCCAGTTTGTTGGGCGACAACACTGCCCGTCAAGAAGAGAGCAGGGAGAATGAGGGACAGAGTAGCGGGGCGCATAATATGACTGCACGAGTTTCGTTGCAGCAGGACACCTCAGGTTGCGATGATTTTATAGGATCGTAGCTCCGAGATGGTCCATGTGAAGAGATCCCACACGAAGGGACATTGTCATGTATAGTTTGGCAAACAGAAAAGGGTTACGGGTGAGTTTGTCTCATGTGTTTATGCCTGATGCTGAGAGCGTGAGTTGGTAGAACCACTCCAATTCTGGATGGTTTTATAGGAGTCCATGTGAAGAGATCCCACACGAAGGGACATTGTCATGTGTAGTTTGGAACTAGGAAAGGTCACGGGACCGTTCGTTTTATGCCAGATGCTGAGAGCGCGAGCTTGTAGAACAAATACTACGATTCTGACCTTGCTGCCCGAAATATGTCTCGGACTATGTGGTGAACCATGAATTAGAATAACAAAACCGTTCCTTGGCCATAAGATAGTGACGAGATCTTCTCCTTCTGATGCATGGCCTGGGTTCATGCGATCAAGAAAATGATACACGTTGTAAATTGACCTTTTGTGTTTGGTCCAGGCTCAGCTAATGTGTCTATTAAATAGTGGCATGAGAATGCGCCACGGTGACCATCGACACACACCTTGGCTATTGGGTAATCCACACGATATGGCTGGGAATGACTGAATTCATTGGAAGGGGATGTTATATATATCAGCGTGTTCATGGATAGGGTCAAATAAGAGCAATGTGTGAATAAGTTATCCCTCAAAACTGTGGGCCGTGGATAACCTGAAATCTTCGCAAGGATTGATCCAAGACGGCGGCCTGTGGTACACTCAGTGCCGGTGAGGTCAGACAAAATTCTGCATGCACGATAAGTATTTCACGCGTCATGTCACCCAATCCTAGAAATTACACGTACTTCAAGTTCATCCTCCTTTTCCACGCGTGGGCCCACGCCCGCATTGGCGTGTCGATGGGGGCCCTGGGGGCCTTGCCTCGTTCGCCTCTGGAACGATTATCGCTGCAGCATCCAGACACGTGCTAGTGAGGGCTCTGATGAACACCGATTTTTGCATGAACACAAGGAATGGATTCGAGGTGAATGTCTCGTTGGACTGCAGAACGGGTTCTCCGGGTTCCGCTGCATCCCGAGTTCTTCTGGTCAGAGTCCTGTGCTGACGAGACTGCGTAACAGAGCGTAGATCGCATCTGTATCTGATCGCCCAACCCCCCCCCCCACACGCGAGGTTCTCGTTGGTGGCGAGATGTGTTTTTCTGCGTCAGCTACCTCCTTCATCTCCGGGTTTTCGATCTGATCGGGGATGCCAAGGGTGAGTTGGGTTGGCGCAGATGGGATGACTCGGGTCGGCATAATGGACGCGAAACTCACGTAGTCAGCTGACGCCGTTCCGTTGCTGACGTGCCAGTGTGACTGGTTATAGATGGGCTGTGAGGAGCGAATTCGTGATAGTTTTTGGCGCTCGCTAGTAACTCCGGAATCTCAACTGCATCTGCCAGTGGAGGCCGTTTGCAATGGCCGAGAGAGAATGGTCTGACGGTCTTGTGTTGTAGCTTTCGTGGCCTTACCAGCGGACTGGATTAGATCCTGATTCCAGCGCTCATAACCTTGTAGGACTATGGCAAGTTTATACCTCAGCCTGTCCGTTCAAGTCGGAGACGAAGAGGTTGAAACTTGAAAGAAACAAAGTACGTAAACATCACCACGTGTCTACCATTGCAAATCCACTCGGAGTTGAGTTCTACTTCAGGAACTTGGGAAGAGGGTTGTCACTAGCACTTGGAGACGAAACAACTCCAACATCACATCCACAAATGAACCGCTTCATTAAATCAGCTCTCCCAAAACCCTGTATGCACATAAGTCCATCATCGAGGGTTTAGATAAACTGATATCATACCTCCGCGCCATCCATCCATCAAGCGACCGCGTTCGACACGAACCAATACAGGTCAAACGCGGTCGCAACGCCATTTTCGTACAAATTGTAGCACGTGTCGGGCCCGATGGACACCCGGGAAGCGCAGTCGTAGTGGTTGACACATGTGTATAGTATTATGCTGTAATGATTAGGATCGTACCAGTAAATAGACTGGTACGCCATATTATTTGGAGGGGCCTGGCCGACGTCGTCGGCGATGGTGGATGGGTCGACAAGTTCACAAGTGCCACTGCAGTCTTGGGCACTGCAAAACACAAAGGCATCCGAGCCGGGTGTGAACGTGACGCCAGGGGTTGCGCCGGAAGCTACGGCAGTTTGTTGGGCGAAAACACTGCCCGTCAGGAAGAGTGCAGGGAGAAGGAGTGCAAGAGTATCGAGATGCATGATATGACTGCACGAGTTTCGTTGCAGCAGGGCACCTCAGGTTGCGATGATTTTATAGGATCGTAGCTCCGAGATGGTCCATGTGAAGAGATCCCACACGGAGGGACATTGTCATGTATAGTTTGGCAAACAGAAAAGGGTCATGGGAGAGTTTGTCTCATGTGTTTATGCCTGATGTTGAGAGCGTGAGTTGGTAGAACAAACACTCCAATTCTGACCTTGCTGCCCAGAAATATCTCGGACTACGCGGTGAGCCATGAATTAACATCACAAAGCCGTTCCTTGACCGTATGATACCGACGAAGTGGATCTTTTCCTTCCGGTGGATAGCCTGAGTTTATGCAATCAAGAAAACGATACGTGTTGTAATTGACCTTCTGTGCTTGGTCCAGGCTCGTGGGTCTACTAGATGGTGGCATGAGAATGTGCCACAGTGACTACGAGTTTAACATCAACTTGAACACACACCTTGGTGACCGTTGGATAATCCGGACGATATTGTTGGGAACTGAGTTCAATGGAAGGGAACGCAAGATATATCAGTAGGGTTACAATTGGTATGGTTGTTCGGCTTTCGCCGAACACACCACAGTGACGACGACGTACGGCTCTCGCGCCGCATGCCACCACGACCAGGGACCGCCACCCCCCCCAAGTCCCAACACAATGATGACAACGGTGGCGCCGTGTCGTCCACAACGACCTCTCGTCGGCCTTTACGCAACAGTATGGAACTACTACAGTAACGCGATTATCAATAACGCGACATCGGAATGACGAACAGGTAAGCTCTGTTCTGTGGCTTCGTCACTAAATCCTGATGGAAGTCGTCCGTCACGTTTTGCATTTGTAGGTGAAACAGGATCGTTCAGGTTACAGTTTGACATCTCAGCTAGAAATAGTACAAGCATGCTGTCATAGCTTATGCCTTGCTAGTGATAGCGCGTGCCTCAGCGCTCTGCGGCCTTATGGTCGATGTCTTCTTTTAGTGAGTGCGAGTGGTGACTGAATATGGGTGAAGAAATATCAAACTGTACATCGAATTGTCTGATTTTGTTTTGTGGACATGGCTTGGTACAACTGGTTACCTGAAGCCTCCAGATCCACGGACCCGGGACGACGTCCTTCTCTGCTGGATACTGTCCGTGTCGCGATTAGTGCGCCTTACGAGTCTTCGTAATCTGCCCGGTGCTGGTCAGTAATGGAAAGCAATGACAACTACAATTTCTTGGTTGTCAACTCTGTAGATGGGATTTGTGGGAGCAGCGCAAAATAGACCTCATCTCATATCTTACGAATCATCCCCGCTCAAGGACACCCAATTGTCAACTTTGGCACGGTGGCTTTTACGAATTCTGTCGTGTTTGGTCCAGGAAATCAAAGTTACGGGCCGTAGGAGGTGGAAAAAATGACGATACAACCACAGCCACCACCAGCGACAAGGTAGATTCGATCAACTTGAAATGCGTTTATAAACCCACGAGGAGTGGTGGTATTGAACGCTCTTGTAAATGCTCAATTATTGTGATACTCGACTGAGAGAGTCTGTGGACTTCTGCAAACATCTCATATCATGCGCTGAGTTTGTTTGGGTGACAATGAATATCGTTCTAATCCTACATTGGCTACCATTCTATCCAAAGTTATTCCCCCAGCGTAAATGTCAAGTTGAGATCATCCATTTTCCTGCAGCCCGAGGTAAGTATGTCGTCAGGAAAGCAGTCGAAAAGATATCGTACCTCTCTAATACGACCCATTGGTCACCCACCAGTACAAGGTATAGTCGGTCAACACGCCATTGTCGTACAAGTTGTAGCACGAGTTTGGCGCGATGGCCACGTTGCCGCAGTTGAAGTAGTCGACGCAGGTGTACAATATCAAGGGGTCGTTGGTGGGATCGTACCAGTAGATGGACTGGTACCCCATGTTATTTGGGGCAGCAGTACTGGTCTTCCCGCGGACGGTGGAAGTGAGGACGGATTCACACGTGCCCGAGCAGTCTCCGGCACTGCAAAAGATGAAGAGGTCCTGGCCACTGAATGGAACGTTAGGAACAGCGCTGCTGGCGACGGCAACTTCTTGGGCAACAACGCTGCTCGTCAGGAAGAGGGTGGGGAGAAGGAGTGCAAGAGTCTTGAGATACATGATGGAGCCGGCCAAGGAGTTTCGAGGAAACGCAGGTTCTCATTGCGACCTATAGGCGTCGTTTTATACGAATCCATATCGACGATGCACGTGAAGAGAACTCACGCGAAGATATATTGTCATCTATCATTCACCACAGGCGGGTTACCGGGCTGTTTGTTTATAGATGTGCCCAACCCAGATAGAGAGCGCAAGTAAGATAAAACACACATAATGTTGACTTTGCTGCCAAAATTCTCTTCTAGGGGGCAATCGTGCATTAGGATTACATACTCCCTGTTCAAGTGTGCGATAGTGATGGTTGAACGTCCTTGTGCTCTTGACCTCAGAGAATGGCCTCACGATGAACTTGAGTGTCCACGCCTGATGGTCAGTGAATGGGAAAAACATCTCGTGAGATTTGTACACACAGAAGTCACAATGTTGCGGCTCTCATTTATATTTCTGTGTGTGAGCTTGGTCGTCGATCGCATGTTCATTTACGGTTGCAAGCGGGAGATAGAACTCGGGATCGATGCACCAGACGGATGTGAGATTCTTTATTCACTATTTGTGGGTGTGTTCCCACTCGCCGAGCATATTTGGAGGATGGGTTCTGGCGGCAGTAGCATGAAATTTCGCTCCTAAGGGAGAAAAGGTTTATTAACCTGAAAGTTGTTGGACTCAAAAAATGAAATTTCCAGATGGGGCGGTATATATAGCAAGTGGCTCAGCCAGGATTCAATACGGGTGACATGTCCAAACCTACTAAGTAACTCGCCATTTCATGGACTAGATTGAAACCGTTAATCGATCATATGATGGTCAGTGAAGATGGGAGAGTCAGGAAGACTGAAAATAACTTACTCGAATTAATATCGACGTTCTCCATCTTGTTCACTTCACGTTTAGTAGACGGAGAGTCGATTTGCACAGTGCGAAAATTGTGCGCAGGGATCAGGGAGGGATGAATGTTGCATAAAATCCGAATCCCCATGGCGCTAATTGGCCGCGCACCTCTCTAATAGGCCAAAGGTAAATCACCTTGTGACACTCGATTGCAGGCATGTACAGCACGGGTGAGATCGAAGTTACCCTCGTTGCTCAATTCCAGTGGCCTTGAGTGTTTTTGGGCAGTTCTCAGGGATCGTGTCACCGACGTTGCTGAGGAACCAAGGGTTCCGGGTGACAATTTTGAACACCGTTCCAATCTTATATCAACTTGAACATCACTAGTAGCTATTTTATCCGGGACTATCTCCCTAGTTCAAACGTTGAGTTGAGATCACCGAGAGGGATGAAATCAGTCCTTGGTCTCACCCTTGCTTACTGCCAGTGGTGTATCCCATTTCCTGCAACCTGAATGCAACTCGAGGTAGGTATGTCGTCAGGAAAGCAGTCCAAAAGATATCATACCCATCTACTTGTATGTCTGGTCAGACACCCACCAGTATATGTAATAGTCGGCCAACGCGCCATTGTCGTACAAGCTGTAGCACGTGTTTGGCGCGATGGCCCCCACGTCACCACGGTTCTCATAGTCGACACAGGTGTACAATATCAAGGGATCATTGGTAGGATCGTACCAGTAGATGGACTGGAATCCCATGTCATTTGGGGCGGCCTGGCTGTCCTTGCCGGGGACGGTGGTGGTGAGGACGGACGCACAGGTGCCCGAGTAGTCTCCAGCACTGCAAAAGATGAAAAGATCCTGGTCGTCGAATGTGACATCAGGGACAGCGCTGCTGGCGCGACAATGCATGTGAAGAGAACCCACGCGAAGATATTCAATACAGGCGGATCACCGGGCTGTTTGTTTATAGATGTAGCCTGCTAACTTAGAGAGCGCGAGTAAGATAAAACACACGCCACCATTCTGATTTTGCTACCCAAAGTCTCACGTTACGGGGGTACGCAGTGAGCAACCATGCACCAGGGTGACAGTTTAATTTGCCTCGTGTTTTTGATCCAGAGAGTTTGCCTGATAGTGAACTTGAGGATCTGCACATGACGTCAGTGAGAAGAAACGTTATCGTTAGAAGTTCGTCGGGCATGGTTTTGGGGAGTTGTGAGGTACCCACTCGCGTCGCGGGACAAAAGTACTGGTCGGATCATCTGAAATCTCTATGAACGAGGTGAGCCTGGGACCAAAAGGAAAATATCTCGTGAGGCTTGTACACATAGAGGCCACATGTAGCTCTCACTCATGATTGTGAGATTTTCCCCTTGTTGCCCAGTTCCAGCGGTTATCGCAACACACGCCAGAGCGTTTTTGGGCGGTGCTCACGGATTGCGCGCCAAGGTCATATCGAGTTTTCGGGAGACAATTTATTCAACCTCACTGCTACTTTAGTCAGGACTATCCCCCTAGTTTAAACTCGAGCTGAGAACGTTGAGAGGGATGGAATCAGTCGTTGTTCTCACCCTTGTGTGTATCCCATTTCCCGCAAACCTGTATGCACCGGGAGGTAAGTATATTGTAATGAACTCTGAGCTCAGTCGAACATAGTGAAACAACTGTATTATGTACCTAATGAACTGTGAGCTAGGGTACATGTCAGTGAGGACTATAACAAATGTAAGTAATTGCATACCTCAGTCCAACGTAGCGAAACGACAGAGGAATGCGTCGAACTAAACGAGGCTGTAGTGGGCATGTGTGAATAAAGCACTAAAAAAGGTAAGCTAGTTGCCTATGTACGAAACGTAACGCATGTCAACATATTGCAGAAGACCCGAAAGATATCATACCGCTCCGAATCTATGTTTGGTTGTCCACCCACCAGTATTGGTAATAGTCGGTCGCCACACCGTTGTCGTACATATTGTAACACGTATTTGGCCCAACGTTAACATTGGAAGCGCAATTGTAGTAGTCGACGCGGGTGTACAATGGCACAGGATTGTTGGTGGGATCATACCAGTAGATAGACTGGTACCCCATATTGTTTGGAGCGGCCTGGAAGGCCTTTCCCGGGACGTCAACGGAGACGACAGCCGCGCACGTGCCCGAGCAGTCTTGAGCACTGCAAAAGACGAAGAGATCCGAGCCGTCAAACGCGACGTCAGGGACAGCGCTACTAGCCAGGGCAGTCTCTTGGGCAAAAACGCCGCTCGTCAGAGGGAAGGAGCGCGAGAGCACTGAAATGCATGACCTGTGGGCGTCACTCTATGCGATACTAGATCCTCGACGGTGCATGTGAAAGGGACTATGTATTGACATGCGTTGTTCACTACGACTAGATGTGCCGAAGCCTGATATAGAGTGGGAGTGTAGAACTCACGCAACGAGACTAACTTGGGTTTCTGGGGCTACATGGTGAGAAACCATGCGTTGCACTTACAATGCCCTGTTAACCTGCGCGACGGCGGTGGTTGGGATGACCATTTGTGTTCCTAACTTCAGTATCTGTAGATCAACCAGAATCTCCTTGAATCGTTTCTTCGCGCTTCCTTCGCGCTTGGCCTTGAGCGTGTCTAGTGCATGAGAATGCACCTCACGGGGACTTTTGTTGGGAATTGATGATTAGTGAATGGATATATTGTCCGAAGGTTTACTGGGGTACTCACAGTTTCATCCCAGATCCATAATGCCAATCCGTAAGTGATATCTACTGAAAATATAATATTTGGAGCGCTGTATTCTAGAGCGTATCGTCGATTGAGTTTCAGTGATCTGCTGAGGTGTAAGTTTTCGTTCCTCTGGCAGAAAACTTTTGTCGGTGAGCTAGGAAAGCCGGTATAGCAAGTAGTCCAATCTGAAACCTACTGACATATCCATCGCTGTGATTGAGCAGGGGTACCCATTCTCAAAATCCAACGAGACCAAGGCTCATCCCTGCGTACATGTGAGATGCCTGAAAATATCCACCATCTCTCTTAGATTCGTTGGCAGCATGGTTTTGTGAGCTAGCTGTCTTCAAGTTGGCACGTTGGTGGACGTGTCCAAAATGGGTCAACCAAGGCGGGTTTGAAACTCCGTCTGTTTCATGAAATCTTTGACTTGACACCTGCATTCTTTTTGGAATATCGACGTCGTCACCGGTCGCGACGACGACGACGGCCATGGATTTCCAGTTTGACTCGGTCTTGCCAGGCGGACACAACTTTTACGATGTCACTGGGACGTTCGAAGACGCTGCTGCAGGTAATGTATCCACATCAGTCTCTGCACAACGTCTAATTTGCCTTGCCGCTCAAGATATACCTTCCGGGGGACTCATCTTGGCTAAGGACTTTACCCTACAAGATGCTATGGCGGCCTTTGAAGTAGGTGACAATTATCGGCCACGCGCATCGGCTTAGGATCGAACAAAGATTGGTGAACCCCGGTTCGACAGTGGCTTAGCGCTCATGGACGAAACGCGCCCGGTCTTTGATCCCCTTGAGCCCTTGCTTCTGGAAGAGGTGTGCTGGATAATAGATCACTCTCTTGCCTGTGAGGTGAATGATTAGACCATGTTCATGTCCTATGCTTGGTATTCATGTCCCGTCGCGCCTTAGATGGAATGGCATACTGGCTACACGCTTTCTCAAACCATATTCTCGTTCCTGCATGTTCATTCGCTGAGAGAAACTGACCCAGAACTGATACCAGCCGATCAAGTTGGAGTTGTTGACCATGGGCGGTCGCTTGGACTCGTCACCATTGTTCTCAGGGCCTACGTGTATGGTTTGCTCAAGTCGTGCGATCTCTCGTGGAGGGAACTTAACAAGGGAAATGTGTATGATGTCCGTGTCATGACGTGCTTTCATATGTTGTGTCCTAATCTGGCTTGTGATGATTCACAGACGGAAGATTGGCAGAGCGAAAAATGCGACGTGCCCTTGGCGGAGGCTCTACCCGTGAGCTACATTCAAGCCGACCTAGAACGCGCTTGTACCTGGCTAGATCGTTCTTTCCAAGGTACTTTCCAGTAGTGTGGTGGTCGAACTCGACTAATATTCCCAGGCTCATCGACGTGGAAGGATGCACTTCGTGCTCGACTGGTGCTTCGCAAGGTTTAACCTTGATATTTATCGCTTGCTTATTTCTCTGACATCGTAGTAGACTTTTATCGACCTCCTATCGGCCCAGTTGACCAAGGAATACCAGCGTTTTCCGTCTCTCATCCGTATTGCTCGTGAATTGGTACAAAAAATCAGGCAAATGCCACCTCCGGAGCCTGGACCTGATTCACCGGCACTACGCGCCTTTGATCCTGAATTTTCACGAGTTCTCGTCTCGTTTATACCCCTCCACGTCATCCGGTTGCCGAACCAGGATGCAGTGTGGAACAAACTACTAGGGCTTCTAGACTCGCTAGATCAGCTTAGCATTTTGGCAGGCGAATCGAACCTCTCAACCTGGAAGGTTGTTATGATTTGCGTTGTCCGAGTACCGCTTGGCTTATTTCGCTCCCAGATTATGGGCCATGTTCAAGTATGGTTATCGAAGCCGGACCGACGTCTGCCATATATCCGGTCTGTATGTCAGGTATTGAGGCTTTTGAGTACATTCCATTATCTCTCTGAGCAACGCATTTCCAGTCCACGCTCTTTGAGGACGGACTGGTATTGAGCAAGTACACACAAAAACACATTGTGGATTGCTTTTTCATGGAAAACTGCGGGATATCTTATGATTCATTTATCGACATGGTTGGTCGTCGTTGGAGAGGGCCACAGACGTCCCCGTTGACACATATCGAGCGCTCAATTATCGAGGTAGGTGCAAACCTTGACGTGCCCCATCTTGTTCTCAAGTCTAACTCTTTCAACTAGCTTGAGCTCGGGTACACCAAGGCCTTGTTTTACAACCCTGCTAGACGGCGAAGATATTGCATGAAGTCGCTGTTCGACTGGCATGCACTTTATGCTTTATTTTTAGATGTTAAAAATCACCTCGAACCCTGGGTATGTAACTTTCGCCACTTGCCATGTTGTATCTGACGCCTTTTCCAGCAAGAAGCGGACCCATTGCCTAGGGTGTGCACCACTGTCTTGGTGCAAAGGCTCTCAGTCATCCGTGAAGTGATCTATTCTGGTGCACAATTGTCGCTCTACTCTGCCGAAGAGCGCGTGTTTGCCTATTGGTATGCTGCTCAGGTCCTGGAGTTGCAGTTGTCATCTATAGATGAACTCTTTACTGGACTTGAAGGTACGCAAGTTGGTTATGAGATCATCGGGCCTTGATGCATTGTCTCGACGGCAGGATCGCCTGCGTTTGAAGAGTATCAGTTTCAATCCATTTTCTTTACGGCTTTACAAGCGATATCGTGGGCTGTCTTTTCAGTTCGTACGGATTTCATCTTTCGCGCTTTTGATACAACTGAGAGTGTAGGTTTCTTTGAAAAAGTTGGGCACGTCGTGGCAACGCATGCGACTCAACTGTATTCGTCGGTATAAATGGGCGTTTATAAACGAATACGACGATATCGAACAGCTACCTCTCGGTCACCCCAATTTCCTCAAATTTACCGCCGCTTGTTCGGCGATTCAGCAGGTAGGATGACATGCCTTTTCGTTAGCGTTCAGTTGATAGCTCGGGGATGAATAGGACCGCGATTACTCTCCCGCGGCACAAATCCGACTTGCTAAAGTAATTTTAGAAGAATTGATTCCTTTTTCTGGGGGCTGGACGGGCCCATGGGTCGAGGAACGCAAGCAGGTGCGTTCCCTGAGCGATTGGCCCTCCCGATCGCTGACGCTGGCGCGCCAGTCTATACAGTGCCTGTGCAACGTCTGTAAAACTCTGGAGAAACTCCCCGCGTCCATGTCAGAGGCGAGCTCGTGGGACGTGTCCAAGTTGAGCTGGGATCCCGACGTCCATCCTTGGTTTCCGTACATTCCATCCAGTAATTGACTTTTTGCTTGGTTTGGTATCAATTACTTATGTAATCCGACTGTTCCGATGCACCTTACTCACCCTACCTAGCCGGGTCTCCTAAACCTATCTCATCCTCCTCTACATTGAGGGATTGTTCGTGTTCTTGTTCATCAACATCTTTGTCTTTCTCACCTTCGTTGCAATTTTCGTCCGTAACGAAGTAGCCATCTATGCCTATAACATTCATTACTATTGGGTCATTCGACCTCCCCCCTTTCCTCTCATTGCATGCATATATACATATTGTCGCTAGACGGGAATGTACGAGAGGCGAGGTACGGACTCGAGAATCAGACGGAGTGACCCCTTGTGGAGGCGAGAGGCAACGTAGATAGATGATGCTCCTAACCTACGGCTCGACCTATATACCTCGTAGATACACTCGCTCTCACGTGACTGTGGTCGGGTTGCTAGTGGGCGTTGCCCAATGCCCAACACTATATATACATGGCTCGAATAAAAGTCATTCTGACCCCATCACATATCTAGCCTTGTTTAGCGTCGTTCAACGCATCGTGGAGTTGGATCTCACGTCTGGCCGTACGTCTGGGCCGCGCCTCTGTTGTCGTATGCTTACCGCCTGCTATCATTCTAGGATTCCCAGAACTGCACGGCTCGCCAGCACTGCGTGGTCTCGGAGAGATTGGGCAGGCACTCGCCGTCATCGCCCTTCCGTTCGTGCACTTTTTGATTGACGCCCCGTATCGTAATGCGGTAGCACCGTCTGTTCGTGCTGCATTACCTGTGCGCTGGTGTCCACGCCGTCTGGGAAGTGTGCTGCCGCCCGTTCAGAAAGTCTTGTGGCGAGATAACATCGCTCCTTGACGAAGCAGAGAATGGTGTATCGCGGCCTGTGCCGCAGTATGTACCTAGCCCAACATGATATCTCGGTTACATCATATACTTCCCGCAACTATAACTTTGCTTGACCAGTCGGGATAGACCACCACGGTGTCTTGTGATCAAACATAGAGCTTGGTGTCACGAGTACTGTGCGGTGGCGTTCAGAGCGAACGGAACCACTGACCGCTGTCATTCCGTTTGCATCTCCATCTCCATCTCAATCTTGGGACTAAAGCTTTCCTTGACTGCAGATTTCCGCGCCTTGGACTTCTTCCTGACGGTTTGTGCACTTGGACATAAGCCAG
>JBBPMK010000502.1:0-15409 GCA_038090295.1 Boletus semigastroideus | reverse complement strand
TTCCAAGATATTTTTTGGCTTCGCCAAGATCTCTGGATTCCCAACAATCCATGAATAGTTTCTTGTGTTTGAGGATGAGAGTCTTGTTACTACCCATAAAAAGCGCATCATCAACATAAAAAACAAGAATAATCAGGTGTTCACCAATAAACTTGATATAAACTCCTGGATCTGTGAAGATTCTCTTGAAACCAAGTTCAAGGAGGGATTTATGGAGCTGCTTATTCCATTGGAGGGCAGCTTGCTTTAAGCCATAGATAGCTTTGCAGAGTTGACAAACTTTCTTCTCCAGGCCTTTGTGAATGAAACCCTCAGGTTGAACCAAGTAAATTTCTTTGTCTAGATTGCCAAACAGGAAAGCTGTTTTGACATTGAGAGCATGAAGCTCCCAGTCTTCCAATGCAGCAAGGGCAAGGAGTAGATGGACGGTTTCAAACCTGGTAACTGGTGAAAAAGTTTCTTCATAGTCAATACCAAAGACTTGAGTAAAGCCTTTCACAACAAAGTGAGCCTTTTTGCAGCCATCGCTTTTAACTGCATAAACCCATCTCCCTTTGACGGGTTCACGACCTTTAGGAAGATCAACCAACTCCCAAACCTTTCGGTCCATGAGGGATTTGTATTCTTCATCCATCGCAGTTTTCCACTCTTTCTGTTCTCCATAAGAAAGGCGAAGAACATCCTTGTATAGTTTTGGAATGTTCTTGGAAACAGCAGCTGAAAGAAGGGATCGAATCCACTTATTGCTGTATAAGTTTCCAATGTCTTCATCCTCATTAGCAGGTCTCAGGTTTTGAATTAGTGTATTCTCCATAGGTGACTCCTCCTGAATAGGATTTCTGCCAGCACGAATATCTCTCTCAATAGCAAGAGAAGGTCTGTTCTCATAAGCATTATCAGGGATGATCCTAGGAATAACATTCCACCTGGAACGTCTCTCTTGTACAGGAGGTCTGATATTGAAATCAGGTAAGTGTTACGCTCACTGCGAACCAAAGTCCTGCGAAGTGATAACAAGCAGACTGAGTGCAAAAAGGATGCCCGTTTGATAGAGCCACTCGTCAGGCGATGGTGAGCCTAAGGTGGGGTCGACGCAATGCTGGAAGGCAGACTATGCCAACAGGTCTATGATCGACACGTAGTACCGGTTCTACGCAGACGCTAGGAAGCGCACAAGTCCTAAGGGTGGAAGCTGAAGGAGAGTGCCTTAGAAGCGGAAGCACACAGGATTGAATGCAGGGATAATTGCGTAGAATTAGCTTAGGTACTACAATACATGCGGCTCGGTATTTATATGGTGGTAGAGAAGGCACGGACCATGACATATATGGTATAAGCGGAGTATCGGAAGGATAAGGGAAAGATACTGCGCAATGGTGACAGTGGAGCAAAAAGGAAGTAGAACAACAGAAGGCCGGTCGCGGAAGAGCGGAAGAGGCAGTGTGGCCAACTGGGGAATGCTGTATGACAGCTATTACAACCGTAAGTGATATGAAGGATCAACTGCGGGTAACCATCAAGAAGGGTTACCGTGAATTGGAAATAGAGTCTGCGATTATATCGGAGAGATAAGTCTAAGAAAGGAAAGAAATTGACACGGTGACAAGAAGGTTGTAACAGTAAGGATACTCATGTCTGGCAAGAAGGTGGTTCTCTTTTAATGCCTGGATTAGGTGGAGATGGTGGAGATGGAGAAGGAGGTGAAGGAGGATGAGGTGAAGAATGTGGAGGACTCCAAGGAGGTGTATTTCCTGGAGTATGAGGCGATGGTGGTGGTGATCTTGATCTAGGATGAGGTAGATGTTGAAGATCTGGTAAATGGATGATGACATTAGAGGATTCCAGATTCCTCTTATCTGGTGTCGAATCATCAGGTAGGTTGCTTGCAGTGTCTTCTGGTATTAAGGCAGGTTTGTTTGTAAGCTTTCTGGAATAGGATAAAAACCGATTCTCATCAAAGGTGGCATGAGTGGAGATGAATTGACGATGTCTGGCTTGTGACCAGAATCTCCAACCCTTGGTGTTGACTTCATAACCGATGAAGGTCATTTCTTTTGCTTTGGCAGAGAGCTTGTCTTTCCTCATTTCAGGAGGGATAAAGACGAAAGCAGCACAACTGAATACTCGAAAGTATGACAAGTCTGGCTTGTCTCCATTGAAGGATTCAATGGGAGTTTTCCATTGATGACAACAAAGGGGTTGTCTATTGTAAATGTGAAGAGAGGTCTCCACAGCATCTTGCCAGAAGATGCGAGGTAAGCAAGCTTGATGTCACATTGCCTCAGCTTTTTCCATGATGGTGCGATTGAATCTCTCTGCTTGTCCATTCTGTTGTGGAGCATGAGAAACAGAGGTCTGGTGAGTGATACCTCTAGAGGAGAAGAATGATTGAATGTCCTTCCCCATGAATTCCCCCCCACAATCTGAACGTATAGAGGTAACTCGAGAACCAGATTGATTCTCAAGCCAAGAGATTTGCTGTTTGAGAGCAACAATAGTACCAGACTTCTCGCAAAGAAATGAGAGAAGGGCAAAGCCGGAGTAGTCATTAATAAGAGTGAGGATATATCTGCTTCGAGAGCAAGATTCCACAGGAAAAGGTCCCATAAGGTCGGTGTGAAGAAGGGCAAAAGGGCGAGAAGCACGCTTGATCAAAGGACCGAAGCTACGATCCGCCATTTTTCCTTCAGAGCAGCCTTTGCAAGGAGGAAGAGAAGTCGGGGGAACAATGTCAGGACAGCCAGAGGCATGTCTAGACAAATGTCTCAACACATTAGTAGAACAATGACCAAGACGTTGGTGCCATAAATGATAAGGATCTGGTGCAGAGAATGAAGTAATCTTCCCTGGAGTAATCGAAGTAGACTGAAACCAGTGGAGATTATTATCTGGGAATGAGGCAGAGGCCTGGATAACTAGATGTTTTCGTGTGTTCCAGATACGGGTTTCTTTGCCATGAATCTCACATCTGTATCCTTGGAGAGACAGAGTGGGGACAGACAGAAGTCTGTGTGCAGCTTGTGGTGCATACCAAACACGTTCGAGAACCAAGGGATGTAGGCCAGAGGGATGTATGATCACCTTGCCTGGACCATGCATAGAAACAGTAGAGCCATCCGCAATGGAAGCCTCTTTGGTCCCAGTGTCTAGATGAGCGAAGTCATCTATGTAAGGAGTGATATGGTCAGTACAACCGCTATCAATCATCCAAAAAGAACGTGTTGATGTCTTAGGTTTTCCAACAGCATACCAGCCAGCAGTAGTATCATCATTGGGGGTACTAGGGATGGTCTCTTTCCGGGTCATTCCTTGAATGCCACGAGAAAGGCTAGTAAAGGTTACAGGATTATAATCATCGAGGTAAGATCTCGATGTCTCTGGGAAGGAAAGGTCTCTGGCCTTGCGACCAGGCAGAGAAGGTCCTGCAACTAAACCACCAATAACGATAGTATTCTTCTTCTTCTTCTTGGAAATCCTGCTTGAACTAGTGGAGCTCTCCCCAGGTTTAGAAGAGTCCACGTTCTCGAAAGTACTGGTGAGCAGGATCAGGAGAGATGTCGTCCATTTCATCGGCAGGTCCGTCCCATCGTTCTGCAACAGGCTCTGAATCAGGAAGTAAGCCTTCCTCGATCTCCATCAGTTCTCTATGATGGGTTAACAGTCCAAAGTCTTCTTCATCGAAGCCATACTCAAGATCAGGTTCAATGGCAACTTGATTTACCATAGAAGCTTGAGGAGCATCAGCTCTACCTTTCCCTTTATTCGAGGTACGCTTCTTGTACCAGTCTCTCTTTCCCTGATTCGATTGTCTCTTCTGTCTCCCAGGTTGGGATCCAGAAGGTTGACCTGAAGACTGAGGCGGAGGAGCCTGTCTTTGGTTCTTCCATCTGTTGTTGGATGGAGGGCCAGAGCGAATCACATTGGTTTTATTGGCGGAAGAGGGTTGTTCGTATTGAACATGTGAAATTCGAGAGGAAAGGGGGCGTATCCTTGAGTTGCGAATATCTACTTCGCGAAGAATGGCCTGTTGAATATTTTGAACTGTAAAGTTCGCCTGTTGTGTGGTATGGATGAGGGTGGAACGAAGAGAGTCGAAGTCATCTGGGAGTTGTGCAAGAAGGAACATCGCCTTGAGATGTTCAGGAAGAGCAAGTCCTGCGTTCATACAATTCTGATAGTGGTCTAGAATTGTAGAGATATCATCAGAGGCATAATGAGGACGAATTCTTGCACGAAATATTTTGTTAAGGAAGAAGAACTGCCCAGCGATTCCTCGAGCTGAAAAGCGTTGTTCTAAGTTATCCCAGAAGCGACGAGTTTTGGACCGATAATGAGTTACTGCCACCTGAGCACCTGCAGCTCCAGTCATGACTTGATATTCTACCCAAGTAGTGGGAGCAAGGATAGCAAGTTCATTACTGATGGTGGCGACGATGATTCCAAGAAGACGAGAGTCAGCAGCTTTCCAGAGGTCTTCATCAACTGCTTGTTGACTGGTAGAGACAGTTCCATCAATGTACATTTCTCCTCCAATAAGACTGAAGTTGAAGCGAGTCCTAGCGGCCCAGACAGCATAGTTAGCTTGTCCTGTGAGAACAGGTGTCTTGGCAAGGATGCTGGATTCGATCTTGAGTTCTGCAATGGTAGGAACGGTAGTCATATCTGTTGAAATGTTCAGTGTTCAGATCGAGGAGAAATGATACCTTCATCGGGTGAAAAAACATCATTTGAATCGATCAGAGCATCCAGAAAGTTTCCCAAGCATAGATAGATTGATAGACCAGTTACATGCGCAGACGTCTCCTCTTATTCTCTCCAGAGATGGCAGCCCTTCTACGAGGTGGACGACCATCAAATCTCCCAAGTATAGCGTTGATATAAAATTGTCTCTCCTCATCAGAGGAGGAACGCTTAATCCTCTTATGTGCCCATTGAATGGGACGACTAAGGGGATCTTCCTTCCACTTCCGTCTCTGGTACGCATCAAAGCGGTTATTCCAGAACTTCTGTGGAGGAGTAGGAGAAGAATCTACGGAGATGGAAGTAGGAAGTAGATCTGGAATGAGAATGTCGGGATAAAGAGAGTCCCAGAGGAGTTCATGAATGTCTTCAGAGCGGTAGGAGTCACCAGGAAGAAATGCAGAGAGAGGAGGGAAGAAATCACGACGAAGAACCTCATAGCCTTGGAAGTGAACGGAAGCTGGTGGGGTTGATAAATAGGTTTGGGATGGAAAGGCCCAACCAGCACCAGAGTAAGAAGAGAAAAGGGTCTCGTTCTGGAAGGCAAAAGAGCAGGGAAGGATTGACTGGTCTATGGTGGTAGTCTCGGCTGTAGATACCTCGAAAGGTGTTACAAGCCGGCAAGATTTAGAAGAACTAACCCAAGGACCAGCTCCAGTTTGTCTAAGGAAGGGGACTATCCTCCCTTGATGGACTATATCCCTGCGAAGATTCTTCGGTGGCATAGGAAGGGGGTCCTGGAAGACCGCTTCCCTCATGGTCTGGTTCGATCCTGAGATGAGAAGGGTCGAGGTCTCTGATTTCGTCCATAGCGCGTTCTCGAATGCGCTGAAGCTCATCGCTGGTAAATCTAGATTCAAGTTCCGGAGTTGGAACTCTGAGAGGTTGGCCATTGAGTGGATCGTGCGGTGGTGCGTATGCAGGTGGAGCAGGAGAAGGGTATCGAGATGGTTCGTCGTCAGGAGTGATAAAGCCTTCAGGTCGGATCTCAGGGGATTCCTCTTCGTCAGAGAAGTGAATGTAATGACCTAGAGTGGTCACTGTTACTTGAGCAGGTGACGAAGGAGTGAAGGGAGAGTCTGGAATAACCAGGGAAGGAATAGAAGCCTGAGATGACGGTGGAGAAGGAGTAGGGGAGAATGGATGACGACGAGGTCTATGACTTGGAAGGAATCGAAGACGATCTCGATAGAGAGGAAGATGAGCTTCTCTTGTAAATGTTTCCTGAGAAGGGTCCCAGAAAAAACCATCGCAGAGTTGTCCTTCTTCTAGGTGTCTGTGACAGAGAGGACAAGCAATGTGGAAGGGATCCGCACGATGGTTGAGGCGAGTACGACAATCAGAGTCGAAGGAACAAGAACCGTTCCCAAAGGCAGGAAGAGGGCGATGGGAAGGAGCAGGGAAGTAGGATGCTTGCGAAGGGGGTGTCTCCGAGTGAACTCGGGTCGCAGTAGATCGATTTGATGATGGTCTCTCCGATGAAGTTGGAGGAGGAGGGTCAACACGAACCTGTGATTGATTTGGTCTACGAGAAATGACCAATTGCAACAACAAAAGTTCATGATCAGTTCGGTGACCCATAAAGAGAATGAAGGAACCATCATCGACCCGAATGAAGATGTCTCCAAGAGTATGAACAAAGAAATAAAAGATCCCAAGAGCATAGGTGGGATTATTGGTAGCAACAATGGTCAGGGCATGACCAAGCATGAGAAAGGCAGTGGCAAAACCCGCAGCAATGCTAGTCTCCATGACACAAATCTGGTAGGTGACAAAGGGAATGGTGCACAAGTATAGAGTCAGGCAACCAGACAGGCAGGGCTCATAACCTTACGAAGTTTCCAAGTACTCCACTTTCTCTACCACTGAGGATGGTAGGAGTCACAACAAGAGTGGTGACTGGAGAGGATAGTTATGGTCTAGTGGGAGATACTCACTAGATGAAGAGCTAGTAGATGCGAGCTTGAGAGAGTGCTTGGTGTAGCAGATAATGAATCAAGAGGGTAAGATTCAGGATAAGGAGAGCGAGTGAGGGAGCTCTCCTTAAGTACTGTTTACAGAATAGCACCGCTTTACTGTAAAAGGATAGAAGGAAGATAAGAACTAGTCATAGGTAATGAGTCAATGAGAAAAATGTTCTTATCTACCAATAGCATAAAATGCTCTTATCAGTGATGAGTAAGAGATGACTAAATGTAATAGTGTAAGTAGGACAATAGTCCGAAAGATCATGTGACAACATGATCTAGAATCTGAGTAATGAAAGATAATTAAATTATACTCAGATTTCAACAAATGCTTGACACCACAAGCAGGCACATTGATATCATATGTCATCTGCAAGATGAACCACCAACTCTTTCAATTGATGCTAGTCCAATCAGATTGTCTCCAAGACAGGATACATCCCATCTTCCCACTCATTTGGCATGAGCCCAAATCCATCTGGAATGATGCCTTGATTAGCAAAGTCATGTAATAGCTGAAAAAATGTTGCTTCATGTTCAGGATTGGTAAATGGTGATCAATGGTGTGGAACAAACACCATCTCATCATTCACATTCTGTTGCTGCCAATTGGCAAGATTGGACTCCATATGGTTCCAAACCACATCTTCATCATCTTCATCTCCACTGAATTCTTCATCCAGGGGATGTCCAGCACCAAATTGGTGTTGTTTGCATGCAATTGGCTGTCCATGTGTGCCATAATGCTGACTGATGGCATCCAGCTCAACTCCTTCACAGTCATCTTGGTATACACTGAACTCAGTTTGACCTAAAAAACAGAGATCCTAGATCAATCTTGTTAGTAAAGTACAAATTAGTAGTGCATTACATATGCACCATTGGACTTTTATTATTGGTATCAACACTGTCAATCAGGTGGCAGTTCCAGTCACACTTGTGGTGGAATGGGATGGGCTGGTTTCTACTTGACGCGAGGAACCCATTGTCATTCCATGATGCTGTGGACCGTTTTCGGGAGATGCAATTTGGGCGTACGAGTCACGGCCGCAGGAGGCTGATGTTGCAGGATCTCGATCGCGGGATTGCTTTTCAACGTGCGGACACATTCATTCACGAAATCTGTGACGGACTTGTTCAAGAATACCACCTGAATTCTGATGTATAGGTACTACGTAGTTGATAGTTAGCTTGACTCGCTGTGATCCATGCTTTGAACCCTCCAGAAAAAAAATTTACTACAGAAAAAAAAGAAAACTAGTGATCCTCGAAAAAAAGTGGTCGTCCAAATCCAAAAAAAAAGTGGTCGTCAAAAAAAAGGGTTTTTGTGCAGATCTTCCGCCATAGACAATAGCTTGAGTCAGTCAACATTTTGTCTCAATCTGCGTTTGCGCTGCACGACGGACCTCTTGCAATCGAGCGTATCATCCAGTGCAAGTTGGAGAAGCATACCTTTTGGCCTGCCATACGACCGTGACCGTTTGGTACGACAAGAGTCCCGTTGAGGTGATCCATCTTGCCGCGATGCAGTTTTCAGGATCCCGTTCGGATGTATCATGTGGGCGGTGGACGATGAGGAGATGAACAAGGGTCTGGGTTCTACAAGCATATGGTGGACGCGTCTGATCGTTTGGATCATACCCGGCCGGCATTTGCTGCGATGAAATCAGCCTATATTGCGTTCGATCAACGCATTCTTTACATCTATATTGGGACCTAGTTTGTAGCGTAGCGGAACAAATAGAGAAATGAAAACGATAATCGGCTTATCATTAGTGGCCGAGAGTCCGCTCGCTGAGCTGCTCGTGATACGGTGACCATCGCTAGGCGGCCAGGGCGTTCCTTGTGACACAGTTGCCCTACTATCATGGGGAGCAACTATGCGTATGCACAAGCATGTGCCCGACCTCTTATCGGCAGATCTCATCGGATCTGATAATGTGAAATGTATACGATAGCCTGACGAGCTGTGTTGGACGGCAGATATGCTGAATTATAGTGAATGTCCTTGCAAGGTGGAGTCATACGTGGCGGAAAAAGTAAGAATTTGGTCTTCACTGCTCATCAAAGTGCCGTCACCGAACCTTGCCAGGACTATATCGCTGAGATGGGGGCTGGATTGCAAGCTCAGATAGTGGCTGATCGAATGCAAATTCAGGCCGAGATGGAGACTAAATTGCGAGCTCTTGCTAAGATGGAGGCTAGAATGCGAGCTCTGGCCAAGATGCAGGCCAATACAATGCAAGCTCGGGCCGAGATGAAGGCTCAAATGCGAGCTCAGATGGAGGCCGATCTAAGGCTAGTTCGGGCTGAGATAGAGGCCGCTGAGGCAGCCCGGCGATAGATGTCGGTCTGTTGAGCCTGAGCAGTGGTGACTTCAACACTGCTGAGAGGCTACCAGAAAAGAAGATGCAGTACGCAGAGGCAATGTGGTTTGTGAAAAACATGCCTAAGTACGTGCTACGCACTCCAGTAAATGTCATCCGGTGGAAGATCAAATCGCTTTTGCTGAGGAGAGGAGGTGGCCAGGGAACAGATGGAGTGCCGGGGGAGAGAGGAGAGGACGACGCAACGGGGACGAACAGGACGCAGCGAGGGCGGAGTACGGACTCAGACAAAGGGGACGAGGGCTACAACGACAACGACAACGTGATGATCACCTAAAGTAACCATCACGTTGTCGCGGGCGTTACGTCATTTGGCAGGCCAGGGCGAGGAGGCAAAATAAAGGGAAGGTGAGTATGGCACGTCCGTGGCGCCACACAGAAGGCGGGTTAAGCCGTTAAAGGCGCTGGGCGAGGCCGAGCAGGCGTGAGACTGGTAGAGTGAGTGAAGCGTTCGTGCATGTCGGGAGGTGAACGTTGTGGTGATCATGCCGTACTGAGGAGACGGACGAGGCGGCAACCACCAGGGCGGACGCAGATGGCTGGTCTGGGGCCTTGTTGAGACTCGCGGGTGGTCGTTGTTGATAGCGTACGAACTTCGCGGATGGCCGCGGGATCTTCTTGCGAGGCGCACGAGGACCTGCATGAGCCTCTAAGGTAGTCATATTTGGACGATGGAAGCCAGGGGAGTGGTCTTACGCACCAATTATCCAACTTGATGTAATCGTAAGCGTCATCGTCGCTTTCATGGTTCGATCTGGAACACGAATAACGTGATCGACGCGTGTGAAATGAACGACAATCGAAATCGGCAGCAGCACGGGGAGGACGGACACATCTACCTCAATGCACTGGTGGCACATTCCTTCAGGCTGCAGATGAAGCGAGAACTAACATGTGCATCCTGCCCTGTTTCCGTTGGAGGAGAGATAAGCAAAGTACAGGGGACATGGAAACCAAGCAAAACCAACAATCGCGATGTACCTACAGTGTCAGCGCATTCAAACAGTTGACTACTTCGATAGCAGCGTACTTGGGTGTCGTGCGGTCAGTCGGTCACTGGAAAGCCTCGACAACCGATCAACATGACAAAACTGGACAAACAAAGACAAATGAACACGATAGTCGGTTCGGATGAGAGTTCCTCCGCTCATCATACCATCGATACCACTATCATGGCGAACAACGATGCAGATGCACAGGCATGTACCACAACTCTGTCGACAGATCTCATCGAATTTGATAGCGTGGATGTGTTCAGCCCGAAGAGCTCTCTTGGATGCCTGATATGCAGAATTACAGCGAATCTCTTTTCGATGAGGTGGTGGTGGTGGAGGAAATAGTTGTAAGCGTTCGATCTTTTGTCGCTCATCAAGGTCTCGTCACTGAGTCTCGCCCGTGCTATCTTGCTGAGGTGGAGGCCGCTGCTGGAATTCAGGCCGAGATGGAGGCTATGATGCAAGCTCATGCTGAGGAGGAAGCTAAAGCGCGGGCTCAGATGGAGGCCGATCGGGCGCGGGATGAGGCCGAGATGGAGGCTAAATTGCAAGATCATCCTGAGATGAAGGCTAAAATGCGGGCTCAGTTGGAGGCTAATCAGATGCGAGCTAAGGCCGAGATGGAGGCTATGATGCAAGCTCATGCTGAGGAGGAGGCTAAAATGCGGGCTCGGATGGAGGCCGATCAAATGCGAGCTGAGGTCGAGATAGAGGTTAAAATGTAAGCTCGGATGGGGGCCGATCTGATGTGAGCCACTGAGGCAGCCCAGGGATAAATGTCTGTGAGGCTGTTGAGCCTGAGTGGCGGGGACTTCAACACTGCTGGCTAGATGTACCGTGCAAATAAGGAGACAGAGGCAAAGTATTTGTGTAAAACATGTATCAGTACGTATTACAGTATGCGCTAGCGAGTGAATGCCATTCAGTAGGTCTTGGCCATCGCTTTGTATGCTAGGCCGAGGAGAGGAGGATGGGAGTGGGAGTGGACGGGAGCCACACTTGTGGGGTGTGAGCTGCAGGTCGGGCGGGAACACCTCGCAGACGGCATGAGTCGCTTTCTTGTACCATTCTGGTGTTGGAAATCAGCCTCGCGCATAATTACTTAATATTTAGATTACTTAATTACACCGACTCTACGTGTACACCTTGGCTTTATACCGTCGTCTTTCGTGTCTGTTCTGCCCCGTCCTCTGCGCTTGACCGCCCTGATTTCAACATCTGGGACACTGGCACGAATAGTGTAATCTCAATCACCCAGAGTCCGAACGTGTAGACGTCCAATTATAATACTCGTACACAATCACTACAACATCCGAACACATCAACGGTCCACAAAACGACAAACAAAAAAGCACATATCCAACTTAGATCGTCTCCTACAGTTCACGCGTCCCCTCTCGCCACGATCGACAGCACCTCTTCCTCTTCTTCCTCTTCCTCATCCATGGTCGAGTCGAACGTCGTGTTTCCCATCGACTCGGGCCCGGGCCCGGGTTCCGGTGCGCTGTATGTACGTTTTGAACCGGTTAGTCGCAAACATTCGCACGGACTGGGGGGACGTACCGCGCGGGAGCGCCCCGCTTGAGGGGGTCGGTTCTTCCTCGCCGTCGTCCTCATCCTCGCGCGGGCGATACGACTTCCTGTTCGTTGCAGGCTTCAGTTAACATCGCGGGTTGTCCGTTCGTTTCCCGACTCGCGGTATCACCCGTGTGGAACCCTAGTGGTGGTGACTGCGCGCAAGGACGAGGGCGTGAGGAAGGACATGGAGTCAGTTGTGGCCCTCGCCGCGACCCTTCTTGCGTGCAAAAGGGTGGTGTTCGGTAGTGCATCGTTGTCATCTTGGAGTGGTTGTTGGAGTGACCTGCGAGTAGACCCACTTGCGGGTAAGGCAGGATACGGTCAAGACGTCAAGCGTCAGCACTTCTACAACAGTGTGTCGATGCGTCAGCATGTCGGCAGCAGTACGGAGAGGACGGACACATTCCTTCAGGCTGCAGATGAAGCGAGAACTAACATGTGCATCCTGCCCTGTTTCCGTTGGAGGAGGGATTAGCAAAGTACAGGTGGCATGGAAACCAAGCAAAACCAACAATCGCGATGTACCTACAGTGTCAGCGCGTTCAAACAGTTGACCGCTTCGATAGCAGCGTACTTGGGTGTCATGCGGTCGCTGGGAAGCGACAACCGATCAATATGACAAAACGGGACAAAGAAAGATCGGCGTTGAGGGACAAACAAAGACAAATGAACACGATAATCGGTTGGCTGAGGGTCCTCGTCCCTCCGCTCATCATACCACTATCATGGCAAACAACCGTGTATCACACATGTACCACAGCTCTGTCGACAGATCTCATCGAATTTGATAGCGTGGATGTGTTCAGCCCGAAGAGTTCTGTTGGATGGCTGATACACAGAATGTCTTCGCCAGGGGCAGGGAGAGGAAAGAGCTGTAAGCATTCGATCTTTTGTTGCTCGCCAAGGTCTCGTCACTGAGTCTCGCCAGCGCTATCTTGCTGAGGTGGAGGCCGCTGCTCGAATGCGAGCTCGGGCTGAGACGGAGGCCAGAAGGCGAGATGAGGCTGAGATGGAGGCTCGAAGGCGAGCCGAAATGAACGCTCGAGTGCGAGCCCGGCGATAGGATGTACCATGCAGATAAGGAGACAGAGGCAAAGTAGTTTGTGTAAAACATGTATCAGTACCTACGTGCGATGCACTCTAGTGAATGTCATTCAGTAGGTCTTTGGTCATCCCTATGTACACTAGGCCGAGGAGAGGACCTGGACGAGAGGGGGAGTAGACGGGAGCCAGACGCACCGGGTGGGTAGGTTGAGCGGGAACGCCTCGCAGACGCGCAAGTTTCCTTAGCTATTCATCATCGCTTCCTTGTCTCATTCTGGAACACGATAGCGTGATCGAAGCTGAATCGCCCAGAGACACTGACCATCATTGAACGTTCACCCACGTAGACATCCAATCATACTCGTATACAATCACTACAACGTCTGAACACACATCAACGATCCAAAGAAAAGAACAAAAAACGACAAACGAAAGCACATATACAACTCAGATCTACTCCCACAGATCACGCGTTCCCCCTCACCACGATCGACAGTACCTCTTCCTCTTCTTCCTCCTCCGAATCCATGATCGAATCAAACGTCGTATTTACCATCGACTCGGACTCGGGCTTAGGTTCCGGTGCGCTATGCGAGCGCCTCACTTGGGTGCGAGGGTCGGTTCTCCCTCTCCCTCCACGTCATCTTCAAGAATGCAGAGCGCTCTTTGGCGATTACATGCTATGGACTCGGACAAACAGGATGAGGGCGGCGAAACGAGGACGAGGGCGAAATGACAACGACAGCGTGACGGTCACACTAGAGTGACCAATGTTGTCGTGGCCATCACATCATCTGGAAGGCCAGGGCGAGGCTGGTTAACGAGTGGGGTGGCCGCAGACTGAAGCAACGTTGATGCTACACGGAGTCTCACCCAATGGTTGATCGATCGGGCAGAGTCCGAGTCATCGCTTATCTTCCGACGACCACAGTCAACCATCCTCCACGAGCGAGTTACCCCCCCTACCCCGCTTCACAATGGCCGATTATATCTTCCTTCCATCGGATTTCCTGTCAGAAGGCTCGGCATGCAAGATATCGGGAGACTTGTTACTTTGCTAAGGTATCCACGACCGGAAACGTGGAATTCCATATGCGGATATGCTTTTGTTGACGGAGACGCGCAAGGTAATTTTCGTACATCCGTGCAGATCGTTCGACGCCTGTGCAGGTGAAGGATCGAAAACATTACCTGATGCCATCCGCTTCGAACTCGCGCTCGACGAGAAACGATGTATGGGGAAGAAATACACCAGACATCGTCGCAACTCTTGGTTTTTGGCCGTGTCGGGCGATAAATAGGCCACTACGAGACTCCTGAACCTACTATGTAGGCGAGGCGGCGTAAAATAAAAGGGAGTCGTCCCAAATGAATCGGACAAACAAAGACAAAATGAAAACGATAATCGGCCTAATGCAGCCGAGCGGCCCCCCACTCACCATACTGTTGCGATGGCGAACAACCGTGCATCACAGGCATGTACCCAAGCCCTGCGGGCAGATCTCATCGAATCCGGTAGCGCGGATGAAATGACCTTACAGCCTGAAGAGCTGTATTGGATGGCTGATATGCAGAATTATAGCCATTGTCTTCGCAGCTTGGACTTGGAACCCTCGGAGGCGAAAAGCGCTGTAAGTATTCGGTCTTTGTTGTTCACCAAGGTCCGTCACTGAGTCTCGCTAGTACTATCTCGCCGCGATGGAGGCCGCTCAAATGGAAACACGGGCTGAGGTGGAGGCTGAGATGAAGGCTAAAATGCAGGCTCAGATGGCGGCCGATCAAATGCGAGCTCAGGCTGAGATGGAGGCTAAAATGCGTGTTTATGCTGAGATGAGGGCTGAAGTGCGGGCTCAGGTGGAGGCTACAATGTGGGCTCAAATGGAGGCCGATCTGGCGCGGGATGAGGCCGATCTGGAGGCTATAATTCAAGCTCATGCTGAGGAGATGGATGAAATGCTGGCTCAGATGGAGGCCGATCAAATGCAAGCTGAGGTCGAGATGGAGGCTATAACACAAGCTCATGCTGAGGAGATGGATGAAATGCTGGCTCAGATGGAGGCCGATCAAATGCAGGCTCGATGGATCTGATGTGAGCCGATGAGGCAGCCCAGGGATAAATGTCTGTGAGGCTGTTGAGCCTGAGTGGTAGTGACTTCCATCCTGCTGGCGAGATGTACCGTGTAAATAAGGAGATAGGGGTAAAGTATTTATGTAAAACATGTATCAGTACGTATTACAGTATGCGCTAGCGAGTGAATGTCATTCAGTAGGTCTTGGCTATCGCTTTGTATGCTGGGCCGAGGAGAGGAGGATGGAAGTGGGAGTGGACGGGAACCACACTTGTGGGGTGTGAGCTGCAGGTTGGGCGGGAACATCCTGCAGACGCGTGAGTCGCTTTCTTGTATCATTCTGGGACACTGGCAGGAATAGCGTAATATCAATCACCCAGAGTCCGAACGTGTAGACGTCCAATTATAATACTCGTACACAATCACTACAACATCTGAACAGATCAACGGTCCACAAAACGACAAACAAAAAAGCACATATCTAACTTGGATCCATTCCTACAGATCACGCGTCCCCCCTCACCACGATCGACAGCACCTCTTCCTCTTCTTCCTCTTCCGAATCGATGATCGAGTCAAATGTCGTGTTTCCCATCGACTCGGGCTCGAGCTCGGGTTCCGGTGCGCTG
>JBBPMK010000501.1:0-15418 GCA_038090295.1 Boletus semigastroideus | reverse complement strand
CATCAATACGAGCAAACACTAGCTCGGCCTCATCAAGCCGAGTAGGTCTCAGTTTACACATCTGAGACATCGTAGCTAGTATATCTACTCGACCAGAAACGGGGGGCGAATAATTAATTCTTGGTCCTGCGCCCTTACAAGGGCCCACTCCGTCTGACCTAAACGAAACTGAGCGCCATATCTCTTACATATCGCCAAAACATTTCATTATGCAATCATTCTTGCTCGTCATCGCCGATGATGAGCACTGCACAAGACACTATCGATGTCACGTCGTCGCGGCCTGTGTCGTCCCCATTTCCCACACGTCGTTATCGCACCGCGTCTCCTGCGTGTGTGGCTCTGCTCGTCAAAGACAAAAGCGCAGGCGCGTAGACGCCAGTTCCGGGGTCGATGACCCAAGCAGCAACGTCGACGAGCCCCAGCCAGAGTTACATTGCACATTTACAGCAGACCCATCCAACAACCACCAACCCCGCGGTCGTTCTCCAGCTCTCAACATGAGATATGTCCCCAAACGTGGTTCTTACCCAACCTGACGAGCAACCCCTCGAAGCAGTTCTGGTCCCAATCGTAGTGGTACTCACATGGACCGAGTCCCACCCACCGGCACGCGGAGGTATTGTCAGGTGGTCATTCAGCGGCGAAGGTGCCTACACGTTCTCGTCGCTGGCGTCATCACACGTGACTAGTACCAAGGTACAAAGCCGCCGCAGGTGGCATTTCCCGAGTAGTGCCTGACCTCAAGGGCATCTAAGAATGCTTTGGGTTTGGGCTGTTAGTACTTTACTGCGGAGGGCAGCTCTTTCTCCCCAACCTACAGCGATGGATCCGCAGTTACCTGGCTATGCTCAGGCCACCGTGTCTGCCCCGCCAGAATTGAACGGCAACGCCGTTCAGACGCGCTCAAAGCAATCCATATCCCTATACGATTCAAACGGTTTCACGTGGCTGACCCTCGAGGTGAAAAGCCGCGCAACCAGGCCCAACTCCGTCCCTATCTTTTACGAGGGTGATGTCATTTCTGGCCACGTCGACTTTGATATTCTCCAGCCCAAGTCCCTCAAAGGCATCTCGATCACAGTCTGTGCTGTCATTCTCATACCGCTCTCTTCTTATTGACGTGTTATGTGCTGTAGCTTACAGGAGGGATTACCTTCGTCGGCCATGTGGAAAGACTCTTCCTCAATGAAGAGACAGACTTGTGGACGCCCTCCATGACGTTGCCTGATGGTTCGGCGGTGACCAACTTCATTAAGGGAAAATATACTTGGCCATTCTCCTTCAAGCTTCCCAAATACGTCGACGTACACGATCAAGGGACCAAGAAGCACTTTCCTCTTCCCCCCTCGTTCTCAGAGAGAGCCGGAGCAGTCTATCTCGATTATAAACTCACCGTCACCGTCAAACGTGGGATACTGCATTTCGACAAAACGTACGCGGGATGGTTTTCGTGTCTCTACTCGCATGTTGAACAAGGGATAGGTTGGCGACCACGTTTGCCTATTTTCCTGTGACGCGGCCAGAGCTGCCGTCAGCCATGCTTCAGAAAGCGTACAAGGAGAACCTCCCTCTCGTTGGACCCGAAGGTACCATGTTTGCGCTAACGAGCGATATCCGTTTTTCATTGCTGCGTAGGCGATCCCGATGGCTGGCACGCCTTGCCTCTCTTGACAATCCAAGGCAAAGCATTCGATTCACGCACAATCGAAGCGGCGCTCACTGTAAGTGATCCTTTCTTTCGGTTAATTAATTAGCAGACTCAGTCTTACTTTCGCAGCTGTCGCTCGCGGAACCCGTAAGAACAGTATTGTTTCATGCGGTCCCGACTGACCACCCCCGCAAGCTGACTTATGGTCGAGGATCCGCCATACCGCTTTGGTTGACCTTCACGGGGAACGACGAACAAGCCCTCGACCTCCTCTCGAACCCCAACGTGATCAAACTCGTCCTGGTTCGTTCGTTGGCGACCGGATCCCATGCCGTGAGCGGCACTGGGCTCCGGACAGACAACTGCTTCCCCGAGACCATCGCACACGCCCAGTTTTGGGCCTCGGAGGTCTACAGAGCCAAGGGACGGCGCACCGTGCAGGGCGAAGTCAATCTCAGACTGAGCCTCAGACCGAGTACCCTGTTTCCCAGGTTTGCCATCAGCGTGGGTCCGAGATCATGACGCATCCACGTTTCATGTGTTGACATTACACTGCAGTACCACTTGGCTCTCCAGCCGTTCGATGTGGCGGGTTTCGTTGCGACCGTACCCAAGGCTACCCCGCTGCTCAGCCAGAAAGTGACCATTGCCAACTTTCCTGCACTAGGTAGTCCGATACGTCCGCGAGCGCCGCCGGAGTCCCTCGAGTCTGAGCAGGGCGTCGACTACGACAAATCCTATGCGCTTCTGCAAGGCCAGGATATCCGATACTATAACGACGGAGAAAAACGCTCCTCTTGATGAAGCCAAACGCACGCTCGGACTTGCAAAGGGTACCTGGGTTTCCACGTTTCACTCATTTCGTCCCCCTGTATTGTCTATGCCCATAAGTAGGATTGTTTCGAATGTATCGTCTCCCTTCTTCGCTATCGTGCCTCGTGTACCCATGCCGTCCAACAGCTCTTGGTCCGTTTCAGGGAGGAGCCATGTGGTGGATTCTGGCCGACGGTGCGTCACAAAGATGAACGTCCGATCTGTGTCTGTGTCTGCTCCAAACTGTCTCCATGAAGCACCCGGATCATCGCCGAGAGGTGCATCTGGGACCCGGTCCACCCGTCGACGCACCAAGACAGGCTGGAGGGTGAACCAGAGACCAAACGCCGACCAGAACGGCGTCTCTTTCACGAGACTGCGTATCTTGTAGGCGATGATGATCTTCGTCGGCGGCCCTGATCGCGCACGAAGGAGATCCGTGAGGTGTATCAGCGTCCTCAACAGTGGACCGAAGAGTTCTGGAAAGTACACCTGTGCGCAACGACGCGTCAGCAGACACACAGACATGAACAAGGGTGGTCAGAGCACTCGCAAGATCGCTGCAGACGACGTGCGTCACCGGACGCGGGCCAACCTCGTTCACAACGGCCGTAGCATGGTCGAGTTTACCCCATGCCAGCGGCCGCACGCGCACCACGTCCGACGATGGAACTGCGCGTCCGAGTCCGAGGTTGTGCTGCAAGAGGGGACATACGTCCGGGAGATCGGTGGCGATGACGAATCCGTCTCGTCTGCCAGCACGACGAATGGCGCTTGAGACGCTCGCTGCGACCACGCCAGTCCCGGATCCCAGCTCGATCACTCCGAGGGGCGCGGGTGGGTCGTCCACGAACGGAGGGTCGAATTCATATGCGGGGTCGGGATCGACGTAGGCACATAATGCGTGCGCGGCTTCCCTACACGCACAGAGAGGACGGGTTGGTCTGGTGTCCTTGCACGGGTGGCTCTGAGGGAAATGTGATACGGACCAGACTCTGCCTGCAATGCCATATGTCGAGATGGCTTCTCGTTGCGCCTCTACGCCGAACGCACCTCGGCCATGGTTGAGTGCTCTGTTCGTGGAGCAGTCGACATTTGGGCTGATGGAAAGGCTTGGGGGAAAGTTTGGATGGTAGACTGTCGCCATTCGCGGCCTGGGCCAGCCTATTTTGTCACGCGTCTCTCTTCCCCTCGTAACTTGCCCTTGGACTCGATCGCCGGCTTGCACTCCAATCAGTTCTTGAAACGGTCAGGAGACGCTTTGTACATTGGCTTTACGAACCAAAAACGAATGGGTGGTATGGTAAGTGAAGACACAACAACCCTGCACGATGGCGCTATTGACGTCCCTCAGACCCTAGCGACATCCTCTACTTTCCTCAGATTGGCGAAACGATCTCTTAGAATTATTTTGCAGAGATCATTAGCCAGCGGATCCCAAACGAGACAAAGACATACTTGCGTCCATGTTTGAATCTAGGCGTAGGCGTGTCCGTGAGAGCGGTGCGAAATCTCGGAATGGAATTGAGAAAACATTCGGACCGCGAACCGCACTCGGCCTTCGTTGGACTGACGACGGGAGTCTGATTATCAAGTACATAGGTAGTTTCCAGCTGGTGCACGTTGAGAGACAAAGACGGTTCCGAAGGCGAGCCTATCTCAAATGCGGCGGGCGAGACTTTGGTGCAACGAATCCATTTCGTTCGTGATATATGTACAAGGTTGAATGCGAGAGGGGAATCTAGACAAGGCGTGAAAAAGAAGAGGCGTTCGCCAAAAAGCAGTCATGACATGGTCGCCTAGCTGTGTCGTGCCTCACGCTCAGCAAACAAAACAGAACAAACCGACCAATCGTCGTCATTTTTCGAACGCGGCGAGGGCGGCTGGTGAATTAAGGTAATCTGTCCTAACGGCGTTGAAATCTACATCGAAGTTGGTTCACCCTTGTCTCCCAAACGCAATGCAGTGAAGTGAGCTTACCATCCGGAATGAGCGTGACGTTGTGGCGCATCAATTGCATCACATATCTCAACGACGTGTTATACTGGGGCCAGTCGGCTGGGCAGTGAAGGTGCCGTATGAAACAACGTTCATACAACGCAGAAGGTGGACGTACGGCCAGGATTCATGTCATGAACGAAGTTGATCCAATACTCTGTCATCCGATCCGCAAACTCAGTTTCTGCAGCATCAGGAACCGGGCCAAAGATGAATGAGAGCTCGGACGCGTGGTACACTATACACGGTCATCGTATTTGTTGAGCCATGCGAACGGGTAGACAGTAAGACACCCACCACCAAGTGTAGGCGCCGTGCCGGGGATGAACTCGGTAAAGTGATAAGCCCACATGGGTTGCAACGACGCAGCGTGCTGGAAAAAGAAGCGTCGCGGCGCAAGGAACATCTCGTCCGTGTACCACGATGCCGCCCTGTCATAGAGCATGTCGCCAGTGTGCCACTGTCCGCCGTACGTGCTGTCGTTGACCGGATAGGTCGCGTCGATGCCCGCGAGGACACCGGGCGTCAGCGTCACGTTGTCGATGATTAATTTGGCCATCCAGGCGTTGAAAGCGAAGGTTTGTTGAGAGGGGGGTAAGCTCAGGTTGTAAACCGCCTGGCTGTAGCGTGTGCCTTCGTTGAGCTACAGGACATGGTCGGTTGTCGTCATACCATATCCGAGGGGAAACACACGTACATTAGTTCCCCCGAGATAGGGGACATGGATATAGTTGCCACTGAGGATTCTCTCTGAAGGACGTTCCGGAGCAAAGCTGCCAGCGGGACCGATCGCAGGTTGCCACAACTGGTGATTAAGGGCAGCGTCGATCATGGCATTGCTAACGTCCAAGAGCGTCTTCCATACTCATCTAAGTCATAGTCGCTCGATTAAGAACCGAGAAAATGAAATACCTCAAACGGAACTTGTTGCAAACATGAAACCGAACCAGGTCCCGCTGTGCAGCCTGTTGCGGCCAGCAAACGGGAGTATGGCAATCCCGGTTTATCATACTGCCAGGCATACGGTGCATTCTTGCTGACGAAGAGATCGGTCGAGTAGATCACTTGTAAACGAATGCTGACTTACAAGGGCCCGGTGGATGAATCCGCGATTGCAGCACGAAACAGGCCGGGTTCAGCCCCATACAGTATATGTGCTTCAACACTACCAGCGCCGGCAGACTGGGAAACATCATCGTGAGAGAGGAGTCAGGAATGAAAACTGTAGGTACCTGGCCCCATATGGTGACCTCGATCGATCGTTCAGCATATCGTGGGACACAGCAAAATAGTCAATACCTTGGACGGATCGCCACCAAAGCGTGCAATGTTGGTTTGTATGAATACAAGTGCCACTTTTTGGTCCAAAAGCCCAGCATTGAGATCCTCAGGAGGAACATCAGCACTTGCCAACTGTCAAGGAAGGTCAGCCGTCTCCAGCGAGATGTTGTAGATTACTTACGAAACCAAATGTATTCCCCCGATAATTCCTACGCGAATAAATACATACAAGCATAGAAATATGAAATTTAATTATGAACTCACACAGAAACAAAGACGATTGGTTTGCCGATTTTCACGCTCTGATTGATTAACCCTAGAAAGGGTTGATGGACCTCATCGCCGAGATCGAAGAGAAGACCTACTGCCAGGATTATATGCGGGATTGGAAGCGGCACTATTTGCAGAAGCTATCAGTGAACCATGATTGGCAAGATTTATCCAAACAAATACTCGCTTGATGGTATACGCTCCTCCCTATTTCCTGCTCGTAAGGGAGATTCATCAAAGTTTAAGGATAAACATACATAAAACCAAACCATCACGGGAAGTTGAGCGGAAATCCCTGTTGGTCGCCATACCTACAGATTTATGCAGCTCTTTTGCAAGACATTTGAAAGTAATGGAACATACATTCAAGAACAGACAGTCTTCACTCATGTTCGCGCCTAACATGGATGACGGAGGTTGGGGACAGGCATCCCCAAATTGCGAAGCATCTTGGATACCCTGCGACGGCCGAGTTATCGGTAGAGGTGCTTTGAACCGAAGGGGTCCGACGGGGGGTTGGGCAAACGGTATGCCCAGCCAAGCGTCAGCTCCGTTCGAGTTGGAGACGCCACGAAACGTTCCACTGGTCAAAGTGACGTCGAGGGACGATGGGACCGCTAATACCACGGTTTCGTGGGAGGCAACTCTCAGTAGACACGCTGCCAGTGATAGCAAGAGACGTGCAGAGAGGCACTGCGACAACATCGCGGCGTCCGATTCGAATCTGGTCCGTCACACGGTCAGCGAATGTCGGTCGCAACTCCAACAGCCGATCAGCTTGCGGCGCCACAGGCCAGTGGCGTTTGCACGCTACGCTATGTACTTACCGGTGAGTAGTTGGAGATGGAGATTCGGAGATGCTCCTGGCTGGTATACTAGTAACGATAAACCTATGTAAATTACATAATCACATCACGTCGCGGAGGTGAATATTTATTTTCCGACTGCGCAAATGTGACCACCGTAAAAAAAACGCAAACACCCTCCCTGAAAAATTCGATTACACCCAGTGAAAAATTCTAAAAGAACATATCTGATTCTGCTACCCGTCATGGACAATCCTCAGCACTATCAACCCCTCTCGCATGCCCTCAACCCTCCGATAGTACAGCCTCAATATGAGGAGGAGGAGGAAGAAGGCGACGACGAGGGCGCGGTAGAGGAACAGCTCGAAAGGGAAGACGATGACGGTAACGAGTAGGTGTTCTCATTTCACCTTGATACGTATTTGGGACAACAACTCTTCGTCGTGGCTCCCCGAACACGCAGATCATCCAACCGTACCCCTCAGCAGACACCCAATACGAATGGTACAGGCAAGCAACGTGCCGAGCCTTCACAGTCCATTCCGCCACAACACCCTGGTCCGCCAATATCTGAAGATGTAGAGCGCAAGCGACGTCCCGGTCGTCCCCGCGGCTCGAAAAACAGGCGTATTCGCAGTTCCGGCGCCGAACGAGACACCTCGGCCGCGAATGCCGCAGCTGCGAAACCTCCTAGCACGACACACGGGTTTTACCAATATTCTGCACCCCCAGCACCGGAGGTGCACCCGCACAACCAGCAATATTATGAATTTCAATGGCGCATTCTAAATTTATGTGCCGAATTTTATGGGGCCGCCGAAGAGCTTATCGTGAGTTAAATTCGGGGGTCAAGCTTCGCGCACCAGTGATCTAATATTTCATACGTGCCTAGAAAGCTACCCCTTCACTGGTGATTGCTCAGTGTTATCAAATGGGATCAGCCGTCAAAGTTGATCCCCTGACTATGCTCGGTGAGGCAAAACGAATATGTGATACCCTCGTAAGTGCCTTCTTGACAAGTGAAGTACGTCTCGATGACGTCCTTTATGTAGCTTGCCTCACCTGCGCGACTGACCGCGCATCCTCCTCCCGTACCATACCCATTCATACCAGGGTATACCCCGGCACCTCAGCCTCCCCAACCACCACTGCAACCAACTCCCCCACCCTCGACAAATGGAAAACTTGCATCAAATCCTCAATCAACAACCTCTGTAATATCCAACCCACAATCGTTCGTTGTCTCCATGGGACATCAGCACCCAGCACAGCAGTTTGTTCCCGGAATGTATAGTACCCCCACATACCCGACCGCTCCATATTATGGCTATAGTGGTTACAGTGGATATTACCCACCGGTTCCAGCGCCTCAAGCTGGACCCAGCACTTCTACCGGTTCGAATGGTGCAGCTGGTCCAATACCCGGAAGTGCTGGAAATCAAGGCGCTTGGTCGGATGAAGAAACCGAAAAGTTGAAAAAACTGGCAGAAGAACATCGAAACGCTAACGGAGAGATTGCGTGGGATGCATTGTGCGAGAAATGGGGTAATTCTCGGACAAGGTACCATTTCACCTTGAACGTTCTTTATGCCTTGGTTGATGGTCTTGTATAGACACCAGATACTAATCAAAGCGACGTCACTTGGGCTGAAAGAGTCGTCTTCGAGGGGGACAAAGCGTCGGCGTGATACTGAGAGTCAAGCAACTTCTGACCGTCCACTGGCGAGCGCACCAACACCAGGCACGGAGATCCCGATGCCAACACCAACCCTTACCTCGGCTCCACCCCCACCGCAGTCCGCGGCACCTGTGCAGCAGAACACACACCCGCCTGCGCCACCGCCGCAAGGCGTTCCGCCAAATCATCCCTCCGCATCACCCGCACCTTCGACACCTGTTCCGTCCACCCAACCGTCGCCCGCCATTCGTCACGCACAAACTCATCAAGCAGCTCCTCCTCCGTCGCGCCCTTTCCCATACCCTATGCCCACCGTTGCGGCAACAACGTCACCCGTGATATCTTCCACCGCCCCACATCAACCACAGGAACGATCGGGGAGTGCCAGTGGATATTATCGGCGGCCGAATCCGTCGACTGCCGCTGGAAGCAAGTCTGGATCACACGGACATGGGGTGACGACGCATCAGTACATGTACCAGCCAAATGGACGGAGGGATAACTAAGTTTGTTCGGCAATTTCTCTCAGAGTGGAGGTTCAAAAATGGACTTTTTAATACGATTTTACATTATGGGATTATAAGGGTTACACAGCGTGACATTGGTCACACGGATTTTATAAATGGTTGTGAAATCCGTATTAGGAAATTGTTTGGCATGAGCCTTCAAGCCAAACAATGGACACCGCCGTGGCACTCGTTGCCAAAACAAGAGACGCTGACACAGTCATTGCTTGAACCAAGGAACTCATCGACATCCTTCTTGTCATTGTACCATCATCACCGTCGCAGACGCACACGACTTTTATTCATTCCAACCCCGTTTTGTACCTGCAATCATGTTCTCCAGCGCGACGACCGCGGCGAGTGGCCGCACACTTGCCGCAAACGCTCTCAGGAGTGCCGGACTCATTGACAAGGACGAACGCATGAAGGATTTATCCACGGACAGACCAGGCGGACGCAAAGGCGTTTCCAAGTTTCGTTCTCACCGCCCTCGTCCGATTGATACCTTCAAAGACCACTCGACCGGTCCATCAAAGACTTCCATGGTAAATACAAGACCTTACTCTTTCGATGTCTCGCTCTGCATGTTCACCAATCATTCCATAACGCCACTTGTCCCATTCACTTGCCGGCTGCTCTAACCTTGTTGCGTATAACCCTATCTACTCGCATCGATGGTTTCGTCCCCATTCCATCGCTGTATCATAACCCTCTCCTCTTCCTTGATTCCTACTCTCGTAATCCCTATCCCCTCGCATTTTTTTTATTTGAAAACACCACGCTCACTTTTGTTGTCTTCTCTCTCCCACCGCCGCCTTGAACTCGCTTCTGCTATGGACGTGGATGGCATTCAAGCTTGCTGCGCGGACACAGTCAGCTGGCGTACCCATGGACAGTATCTCAATCCGTGGTGCTTCGAGGAACCCGACGGTGGGACGTCTTCGCAGGAACGCGCTCGCGTCGACCTCCATGTTGGACAGCGGAAGGGCGCCTACGGTGGGAGTAAAGCCGATTGATGTGTGGAGACATTTCGTGCACAAGAGGTGGAATCCGGATGCACAGTATCTCAATCTCGAGGTGAGTGTGATACAGGTGTTGTATATCGGGAGTTGGGGATCTGAAGGCGATGACGTCTACAGTCTATGCTGGACGACCCGGAACTTGCGAAACACGGGCTGTTGCCCCCCGGTGCACCTGGTTCGACGGCGAGGGAGGCTTCCGTCATTTTCAAGCTCGCTTCGAATCTCAAGCCACCTGTGAGTATCGTTCAATGGATGTTGTTCAATGAACTAATGGATTGGTCGTCAGGTTCAAACGATCTCCTTGGCGAACAACAAGATTTCTTCCGGTCAAATTCTGTCAACTCTCGCGCACTATTTGCCAAAGCTCGTCAACCTTTCTTTATTGAACAATGACCTCAAAGTCTGGAGGGACATTGACTATCTTTCTGGGCGAAAAGGCAAGCTCGAACATCTGCGAGAGTTGATCTTGATTGGCAACCCGCTGAGAGAGCTCGAGGTGAAGAATGGCAGGGGTGACAAGTACAAAAGGTAAGCCGTCTGGTGGCGAGTAAAGAGAAGGTGTTCTCAAGTGGATCCCCAGTGATATGGCTCGTCGGTTCCCGTCTCTGGTCATGTTGGACCAGGAAGCAATCGCGACCATCGGATTCGACGCGCCTGGACCTTCATCGGGTCCAGTTACAGAGAAGCGCCCCACTGCGACGAGTTTCCCTTATGAAATGAAACCCTCGTTTATCACCGGGGTCGAAGACAGTATTATCAGCAATTTCCTTGTACGGTGAGCAATTTCCGTTGTCTTCTGTTCAGTTCGGTTCTGGTTTTAGGTATATTTACCACGGTTTCAGGTTCTTCCCGTTGTTCGACGATCAACGAGCTGCGCTTCTGGACGCCTACCATCCATCTGCGACGTTTTCATTTTCCGTGAATACTGCTATTCCTGCTCGAGCTCGGATACAAGGACTGCACAGCCAGTTGCCGAATCAAAGAAAGTTGGATTGGTCTGTCTGGCTGACTGGAGGTTCGAGGAACTTGAATCGGCTAGGTGGTGGGAGTGGGTCGGACAAGACGTTCACGAGTCTTCATCTTGGAAGCGAAGCTGCTATTCGTGCCATGTCCGCCCTTCCGAAGACGAAACATGAGATTTCGGGTTCGCCAGAGAAGTTCTGCATTGATGCTTGGCCTGTTGGGCAAGGGGCAGACCTGAAGTTATTTATTTCGCTGCATGGTCATTTCGCTGAAGGTACGTTAGCCGGGTCGTCATTCCGCGATAACCGCGCCAACTGTACGGGAATATCCGGGTTGGCCCGAATCCGCGGCGGAATGCCATGGTATCGTGATGTCATGACCGTATCTGACCTTCTTTGTACCTTTAGAACCTTCCCAAGGAATCCGATCGTTTGACCGGGCGTTTATTCTCGCGCCAGCTCCGCCTGGTTCTCGGTTCGTCTGGTCTCACGTACTTTCCGAAACACCCAGTTGACGGTTCTCTGTTACTGTATTTGGTAGGGCGAAGTTGAATGGGTGGGACGTGATGATACTTTCGGACGAATTGTGCGTCCGAGCGTACTCGAGTCCTGAGGCTTGGGGACCAGGACCGATGAAAGTGCAAGCTGGGGACACGTTACCATCTCAACCGGCAACCCAACAGCAACATAGTACATCCATTCCGTCAGTGCGACAAGCGGTTCAAGACGCTCTAACCAGTTTTGTAAGTCGACCTATGTCTGGACCAGGAAAATGGCGCTTCTGACCTAAGTTCGCTTCTCTTCGCGGCTGTGTCCGGTGCAGGCGGAACCTCAGCGAGGACTGATAGTGCAGCTGTGCCAGCGGACAGGCTTGAATGTGCAGTTTGCGGTGGATTGTTTGCAAAATAATGCGTGGGATTTGGACAGGGCCATTGCCAACTTTGAACAGGTGAAGGTTAGTGGGTCGTTTGTGATACTGCGTGCGACGTTGGGTTTACGTTCACCGGAATTTAACGTAGGGTGCGCTGTCACGGGACGCATTTCTGTAAGCGTGGACGCGGACGGTTCACGCAATATATTTACTTGGAAGCGTCTCAGTGGTGCTATAGCGCAGGCAGCTTGACGGGAAAATTTTTTATGAGCATCCGCGACATTGTTAATGTATTCATTCTCGTTTCGATAAATATGGATCGATATCGGGTGATGGCGGTCTAATATCGGACAGCATCAGACATAAGCGTCCTGAGTATACACCCGGGCATAACCTTAAGCTAGGACCGGAAAGGAAGGTGATATTGTGTTGGAACGTCCCTGGTAGCCTCATTGTTGTTGTCGGGGGTGTGCGTGAGTTTTTGTTACGCGGCCTCGAGGCTGCGTACAAAACTGGATATGAGATGGAAAATCTCGACACAAACCGACTTCTTCCTTTTTTGCTTACTGGACTAGATTGAGTATATCTACCCGCCTTACCTCCTTCCTTCCTCCTCCCTCCCCCCCCCCCCCTCCTCACGAAAAAAAACTGACGACCCGCAATGAGTCGCCCACACCGCTCCTTTGAAAACTTCGCCCTCCTCCAGGCTGCTTCCGAGGGCAGTGCTTCCGCCGTTCGCGACGCCCTCGAAGCCGGCGCCGACATCAACGCTTCCGACACCACGGGCCGCACCATCCTCACCTGCGCACTCACCGCCGACAGGTACGCTTCCCGACCTCCCGTAGCCACCGGCATGTCTGCTCACCACCTGACAGATGGGAGACCGTCGACGCGTCCGACGCGTCCTTTATGTCTTCAGACCGCCTCAACGTCATCCGCATTGCCGTCTCCCATCCAGACATTTCGCTGTTCACCCTCAACGCGCCCCAGGACTCGATCAACGACGTGACCCCGCTTGGTATGGCGGCTTGGCTGGACATGCCCGAAGTCGTCCAGCTCTTGCTCGAGTGCAGTGCGGGTGCCGTGTCTGTCGACGGCATGGACACCGACGGTGCGACCCCCCTCATGTGTAAGTTCTCTTGTCTCTCTCGAGTTCAAAAACACAGTCAAACGTTGGTACCGCAGACGCCGCGCGTGACTGCAGGACGCAAGTCGTGCGACGACTGGTACGTGCAGCGTAGCGCCGCATGTCACTCGATCTAATATCCGTTTGGGATAGCTCTCACAAGGGTCACGCCCTGACCTGAGGGATCGAAATCATCGTTCTTCCGTTCAGTTTGCACTTCCTCATCCCGACGTTCTCTGGTCGTGCGAATATGCCTTGCGCTGCAATCGATGGCATGACTACATTGTACGTTTTCACTCTTTTTTTCGCCCACCGGTATGACTTGAGCTTGGCTCGCCAGAATGGTAACAAGGATGTGCTTTGCGAGCCTTCCTGCGTTGACGTCGCCCGCCTATCCCCAAATACCACCACCTCCCCCGAATCCGTTTTACCACCCACCATAGCCTTTTCCCTCGACTCGCTCACCCACATGACCGACTCAGTTGTAAATGCTGTACTCATCAACGACCTTCCATCGATCTACACCTTGTTATTTTCTTCACAGTCACTCGAACCATCCCCTCTGGAAAAAAATGGCCCCATGCTTGTAAATTTACCCGATGCAGAAGGATGGAGCCCCATCCACTACTGCGCTTCTGTACCAAATCCGTCTACCGAGATCCTCGATGCACTTTACCGCGCTGGCGCCGACGTCAGTTTGTTTACTACCTGGGAACACTATACGCCGCTTCACTGCCTCGCTCGACTCGGTCGCGTTACCGACGCTTCGAACTCGGCCCAACTTTTATATCGATTTGCTGTACACCTCATCCGCGATCTCCACGCACCGCTGTCTGCCCGAGACAAGAACGAAGAGACATGTATTCATCTAGCCGCCGAGCACGGCGAATGTATCGATGTGTTGTACGCCCTTCTTGACTGCGACCCGACAGGGTCCTGCAGAAATCTACGCAATTCGCGAGGGTGCGTGTTGATTGGGTGGTTCATTCCAACCCATATCTGACGTTTGATAGACTCACAGCATTGGAGGTGGCAAAGCCACAATTCCGCGCGGTATTCATGACCGAGGGACAGTTGAACCGACCCGAATCGTCCCTCTCTGACCGTACGATCCGCCCAAGCACCTCCACGTCCATCACGTCATTTACGAGTTGGGTTTCTCCTATCAATCCGCCCTCGATTAATGACTCCCAGGGACCCGCGAGCCACCTACCCCCCGACTTTGACATCACTACGACTTCTGAACAACTATTAGACAATTTCCAATACCTATCTTCCGAAGGTCAATTCGTCCGCAACTACGCCGAGTTCAACAAGTTTGCGTGCGTCGTTGAAGAAACCACCCAGATGGGTGACGACGTCCTGGCGTACTTTCGTGGTCAAATTGACGATACTGCCAAGGAACTGCGCAACACGCGCGAGATTCTCAATTCTGTCGACCGCCAGTGGAATCAGGTGTCACGCGACGCCGAGGAGCAAGTTTCCGCACAAGCCCCCCTTCGTTCTCGATTGACGTACAAAGACTCCCCACGAGGCTCTGAAGATTCGCAGTCGACGGCTGTGGGGTCCGATGCGTCCCTATCGAAAGACGAGAAAGCAAAGAAATATGTCGACGTTGGGGTTCTCACCGAATCCGTTCCTCCAAAGCTTGAAACCACGTCGCCTTCGGGCGCTCGCATGGTTCCATGGCCGGAATGGCTTGACAGCTTCATTTTGAGTGCAGACTCGTCAACGTACAAGGCCCACCTTGCAAACCTAATCGAGATCGAACGGGAGCTCTTCTCTCGCGACTGTTCCAGCTCAATCGAGGAGAAACCAACCTCGAAGGACCGCAAGCTCAAGGCGCTCCTCAAGAGTTACAAGTTCCATTCCAAAACCGAGAAAAGCGGTGCTTCGAAGCTCAAGGCGTGGTGGAAGAAGAAGATTGTGGCTGGGAAGCCGCTTCGACCACAAGTTTGCTATGACCTCGACGATCCGCACTGTGCAGTGGGAAGGCAAACGAAGCAAGATGCCGAACAGCCGATTATCACCGTGACCGACACGGAGGGCATTACATGCCTTTCGCGAACTTGTTCTGTCTCGTTGACCGATAACGGGACGGGCTCTACTCGGGGGGTCTTGTTTGCCGCAAGCCGTGACTTGTCCGCGATTGACGAGTGTTTGCATGCGGCAAGTTGTTTTTTTGTCTTTCGAATTGCCTATTCGGGTGCTTATCCGGATTCGGTTTATCAAGATTGACCACCTGATCTCCACCGCGAGCCATTTCGTCTCACGAGCTGAACGCATCATTAAACGGACTGTCAAGGTCAGCCGGGCGCAACATGTTCATTTACTCGCAGCCCTTTAACGCTCATTGCAGGTTCGAGAAGCCATGGTCGAGAATCTCCGTTCCCGATATCTGCCTGTGAACGACCCGTTTGCTTTTTGGAGTGAG
>JBBPMK010000500.1:0-15465 GCA_038090295.1 Boletus semigastroideus | reverse complement strand
GATCGAGCGGCTTGGGACGCAGTTCCAAGGTCAGCGGCTCTCTGCGTCGAGGGGGGGACGACGACGACCGTGGTGGCCGCGGTCGGGGCGAGTACGGGTACACGCCACCCTCGGGTCCGCCCCCGCGTTCTTCTGGCACGCAGGGCCGCACTGAGTTGGGCCCGGGTAGTCTGGGCGGGCTGGATCATGGGGACTTTGCGTCGGATGTCGATATCGATCGGATGGTGAGATCGGGCGAGTTTGATGCGAAGCGGTCGGCGTATGGCCGGGAGGGGTACGATGGTGACCGGGAACGGCAGGGGTGAGAATGGCGTTGGGTGTGTGCGGGTGGTTGTGCTGACGTACTTTGAAGGCCGGCGCGTCAGGGATACGAGGGGTATGGTCGGGAGGGGTATGATGGTGAGGCGGAACGGCGAGGTGGATCAGGGTGAGGATGGCGCTGATGATCTTGCTTCTGTGCTCATGTGCTTTGTAGGCCGCGTCAGGGATACGAATCATATGGTCGGGAGGGGTATGAAGGTGACGGGGAACGGCGGGGTGGGCAAGGGTGAGGATGGCGTCGATGCTCTTGGGTCTGTGCTCACGTGCTTTCTAGGCCTCGTCAAGGGTACGGTGAGGCCAAGGAATATGGGCGCTATGATGCGCCGGGCGGGTACGTGCATCGATCTGGTATGGCGATGGTGTTGACTCGTGTTGATCCATGGGTAGACCTCCACCTGGCCGAGGGTATCAGAACCAACAGGGTTATGACCCTGGCTATGGGGACCGTGCGGATCAGTATGGTCCGCCAAAGACACAAGGCCGTTCTCAGTACGAGTCGACGCAGGGACCCCCTGGCGGAAGAGGCGGCAATACGCCCTCTGGGGGATTCAGTACCTCCCGTGACGGAGAGGAAAGGCACGACTCGGACTATGGCAGACCGTCTGGCGATCGAACTCAGCCTCCGCGCCGAGGCGAGGCTGACGATTACTACAACCAGTCTAGTAAGAGACTCGCCTCATAGGCGCATATATGCGGTCTGAACAATTCATCTACTAGGCCAGGGTGACCGTTACGCGCATGTGGCGAAAATGGCCCAAGAACACGAGGACGAAGACCCTGAGCTGTACCGCCGAGCCACACAAGGCTTGCACGAGAGGATCCAGTCTGGTCGCTCTCAGAACAGAGGCGACCACGACGACGATGATTACAAGAAGCAAGTTGATGCGCACCGGAAAGCATACGAGTAAGTGGGGTGTATTGTTGCGTGTCGAATTGCCCATGTCATCAACTTGAACAGGAATGATGACCATGGACCGATGGATAATGACGCGATCGGGGCGGCGGCGGCGATGGAGGCCATCAAACAGACTGCGGCTGCAGCCAAGTCCTCAAAGAAACCGGCGGGCGGATTCCTGTCTGGATCCGGGTCTGGGTCTGGTGGACGGACCCCTCAGGCCGAGGAAGAGACTGCTGCGGAACGTGGTAGTAGCTCTGGAGGAATGCAAGACAAACTGGTGCGTGATGGGAACGTGTGTCGGTGTCTAGTATAGCTAACGGATCGCTGAAGATGGCACTTGCCATGTCACAAGCGGGCAAGTTGTTTGATAAGAAAAACGCGGGATCGAGTGGGGACAAGTCACAGGACAAGGCACAAGGTGCGTTTCTAATTTGACGCTGATGTGTGTGTGACTTGAATATCTTTATTTCTTATGTAGCGATGCAATCCGCCGCTGCGACCGCGATGCAGCTGATGGCCAAGTACAAGACCAAAGGTGCGCTTGACCCGAGCGACATGCAGTCGGTGATGGGACTCGCGATGAAGATGTTGTAAAAACTCGTTCTCTAGCTCTAGCAAAATAACTAAATATGGAAACTTTTCTCATGTATATAAACAGCTGTCTTCTCGGCATTTTAAATCGCATCTTTTTCTTCTTCTCCATTCTTCGCCCTTTTGAGACATGTCTCGCTCCGCTCTTTCCCTCATCGTCGCTCTCGCCATCGCATCCGGGCCCGTCTTGGCCCAAATCGACCCCGCCGACACCACCCCCCTCGTCGACAAGACCTACGCGTGGCCCAACGGTATCGTACGTATCCCCTTCCGTCCTCTCTTCTCGTCGCTAATCCCCAATCCTAGCCTTACCAAGATGACCCCGTCACCGCTGCCATTCGTGGCCCCCAGCAGGGTTACAACATTTGTAACGGGACCACCCAAAACCAGAACTCCCAGTGTCAGACCATCTTTGAAAATAGTATCAGTGGTACGCTTCACATGCCCGTTCCCCCCTCTCCAGTGTCTCATTTAGCACTAGACTTTTGTCTCTGGGCTCCCCCCAAGCCGAACTCCACCATTGGCGACACCGAGGGCTTGGAAGTCGGCTGGTGCTCGCAAAACACCCATGGTACTCGTTTGATTCCTGCTGGTGCCCTTACTGGCGTCCAGATGCTCAAGACCAGCAAGTACATCCAGTGGGCCGGCTTCATCAACCAGGAAGAGGTCAACATCGCCAACGGTGACTATGGAGGAGAACTCGACCCTCACGGTGCTGACTTGGTATGTCCTCACGTTGTCACGTCAACCCCCTTCTCACACTCGGTCCGTAGCGTGGAAACCCGATTGGTGGTCTCGTTTATTCGACCGCGTTCAGCGCCAGCAACAACACTGTCGAGCAGATCATTGACTGGAATTTGTGGGTACTCGTGTTCTTGTGCATCCATGCGCCTTTGACCCGCGTTGCAGGTTCATTGGCGGCAACCAATTCTGTCTCACTATTTGTGATCCTGCAAGCTCCGGCACAGATCAGAATGCGTACTGCCAGAACCAGTACGACTTGGTGGGCTGTGCCTACAACATGCCAAACAATGCCCAGAATAATACCTTTGAGGTTTGCGACGCTGACCTTAAGACCCCCGTCGGTGTTTACGTCTCTGGTGGTGCCACCCACACCTGGACTCAAGGTTACACCGGCCCTGTCACTCCTCCCTACACCCCGGTCGTCCCCAAGTCGTCCAACTGCGTTCCTTACCAGTCTACCGCTCTGTACACCAGCCTTCCTACCATCACCAGTGCCGCTGGTTCTGGATCCGCCACTGGTTCTGGCACCCGTTCTGGTTCTGCAAGTTCCCCTACTTCTACCACCCATAACGGTGCTTCGTCGCTTGGTATTTCCGCTGTCGCCGGTGTTCTCGGCACCATCTTCGCCATTGCTTTCCTATCATAATATCTCGGACCTCACATCTAGTCCTGGAATAGTACAATTGTCGGTATTGCTAGATATGATGTATGCCGTTCGATGATGACAGGTAGATTCAGCATGGACCTCTTTGTGCAACGTGTGTTGAACACTGGCACTAGCCTATCTCTTTAATCAAATACCCTCCATCACGCTTACTTTACAAACATGTGGATGCGACATTGGATATTTGGGACGAGTCCGTGCCCGCTGGTATTTCATTTCCGCCATTGCAATGTCCGTCCGCCACAATACACTTGATTGTAATTTCCATCGGGCGTGTCATGAAGAAAGAGTTGTCCAACAAGTGCGAGGCCAGACTAAAACGTCGTGTGTCAACTCCTTGGTAGCGTGTCGTCGAGGCAACGCCTAGAAGCGGCGTCAGCAACGAGCTTACGCGCGACATACGACATGCATACATGTGTGCCTGTCAACAAGGGCCGAGAACTAGGGAGCACGGATCCCTAGCAAAACCGTACGGTACGTTGTCGTACCGCTGAGGTGGGTACAATTGCGCCGCGAGTCTCAAAGAGGACGTGCAGCCAAGTTGAAGGGAGTTCTAAAAATATCTTTAGAACTAGCGTGCTCGACGTCGTGCGTACCCCGCCCGATTGGCGCAATTGTTTTTTTTTATGATACTTACGGACCGCGTCGGTGTTCTCGCCCAGTAGTAGTGAACCAAGGCCGTTCAGGTTCGAACGGAGCTTTTCGCCACGGTTGGGACGGCACGCGCACGCGCGTTCGAAACACATGTTCTCCGTCGCAGCAGCGCAGCACGACTCGGAATGAGCCAAACTCTTTTTGTACGGTTGTAAGTTCTAGCCGTCACTGCGATCCGCGCGTTCTGTGATGGCCGCGCAAATGCGAGAACTTGAACTAGGCAGCGCTACGCCTTGGCATTTTTCTTCTCTTGGCGCGTCTAGACACGCATCCTGTCGTCATCCGTTTTGATCAGCATCTTCCGAAAAGCGAGGTGCTGCGTCCGCTGTTTGTGTTGTGTCAGCATCGACCAAAACCAGGCGTACTTTGTTGATACATAACTTACCTCCGAGGGGAGTCAACTTCACGGCACATGTCCAAGGGCAAGTCTCGAGCTGACGCATGTACCTGTGACACGGTAACAACATGCGTCCGATCCCGAAATGGGCGTTTATCATCGTGCACGATTGGATGGCCATAAATGACGTTCAACACGCACCCTGCCCGTTCTCAACGTCTCAGCGACGATACTGTACTTGGCATCGACTGACAATCGTGTCCACAGATCAGACCCCGCGGGGATGTGATGGACGTCCGGCCTTGACGAGACCGACTCGGAAGTGGCAGTCCTCGCTGTATACTTAAACTTGCTGCGGGCACGGATGCCCGCATGGCATGCCTTGCACGATCTCGTCGACTGTCAACGACCACAGCTCGGATGTCCGGCCGGGTGCGTGCCACAAGCGGGCAGAACTGGATGGATATTCTCATGGATATTCATTCTGGGATACGCTTCGGTGGCATACGAACGCGCCAGTACCCACGTTTAATGACGAGGGGAGAATCACGGGTGATACCTCGTGGCCCGAAAACAAGGCACATCGTCTGGAGTCGCACAGCGAGCAATGCCTATACCGCGGCTCAGCGAATGTACGCCGGAGTGCAGGAACCCAAGACGAAGCACTTGCCCATATGTATGTGCCACTCAGTGATCTCCACGCGGAGAATGGAGCACAGGCCCGAAAACACCCGTCTGGGAGACGACCGAGTTCGCGGATGAGTGTACTTTGTTCTCACATGGCTGGACAAGGGTCTCAGCCGCATCTCTCGCGATCCAGATATTTTTTTCCCGATCAAACCACGATGCGATGGTGGGAAATCCTGGGCAAGGGTTTTAGAAGGATTCGACACTGCTGACGATGGATTATTCAGAGTCTGCCCAGGAAATGGAAAGAACCATAATTCTCGTGTCAGTTAATTTGTGTTGTTACGATGCGTGGTACAACGCCAACACATCCAAACGTCGAAGAAGAAAGGAAAAAAGAAAAATCCATTCCAGTCCATATACACAAGCGACGAGTCTACGATCGCTTTCAGCGCCACACGCTAGACAGACACGCATGCACACGTACGCATCCTCAGCTAACTCTTGCGCTTTGGCGCCCTCTCGTACGCATTCACGTCTGAGCCCGAGTCTGGCTGTTCGTGCACCGTCCCCACGCCTTGCTCCTCCCATCGTACCGCCTTGTGCCCACAACCGCGACCGTGTGCATGGCGAGGATGAGGATGTCGCCTCGTCGGGCGAGCCCGGGCATCACGATACCGCCAGCCCGCGCTCCTGTCCGACCCCGAATCAGAGTCCGAGCCCGCGTCCGATTCGTCTGACGATGACGACGACTCGTCGAACTGCCGTGGCTTATGGTAGAGACAACAAACTGGATCCGTCTATGTCAGTCAGCGATCTTGCGTACAAGGGGGGGATACGCACTCTTGGATTTCTTCTTGCCACAGCCTTCGTTGTCGACGACGTCGGCGTCCCAAGCGACGTGTTGGCGCGTGCGGCGCTGCGCACCACGGAGCTTGAGTACGCCTATGGCGGCGTTGGGATCTCCTGCGCCTGCGGCGTCGTCTTCCGGATGGCGTTCGGTATCGCGAAGAGTGATCGTGCGAGCGCCATCAGCGGGCGCAGACGTTTGTGGTCTTCGAGACGTTGTTGTAGTGGTCATCGAAGGTCGTTGGGAGAATTGTTTAGTCAGCAGGGCTCGAGGATCTAAATCTCATTTGATATTGTCACATGTGTAGCTATTACAGCGAAATCCGGGTTTTTTGTACTGTTACAAAGGATGAGTGTGGAAAATGCATGACTAGGCGTACGAAGGCACATGTCCGAAACAATAAAGATGCACGTTATGTAAAAAAAAAAAAAAAGATAATGCAATCAACGCTCGACGTTGGATGGGACCGAAGGGGGTGTCAAAGGAGGACAAGTGCATAGAAAGCAAAGTAAAAACACTTGATGATAACCGAGAGGAAGCGGCGACGGATCTTTACCCGTAAACCACCCTGTAAGCGTGACACGTCAGCGTCGACCAAAAGGCGAGCGAAACACGAGCCACGACACACCCTCTAGCGGTCGTTGATACCGGCTTGAAATCGGTGCGTCCGGACTGGACAAAGTGGCGGAGGACGTCTGCCCAGTCATCCCTCGGATCCCAGGTGATCTTGCTCGGTGGGTCAACTTCCACGGGCATGACCTGACTGATGCCACCACATTGCACCAAAATGACGAGCGTTCCGATGCCGCCACTCCGGCGACACCGCTCCTCTCTCCGATCAATGTCTGCGGCAACGAGGGGATCATGACTGGTCACATATGACCTGGGCACGATGTGCGTTCCTGCCACTGAGAATCTGGAGAGATCCGAATGTGTGAGGAAAAAACAAGGCAACACGAGGTGCGGTCACTAGACAACGCACCGGAAGAGTGGCTCAGCATGGGAATTATAACTGAGCTCGATGAGAAGGGCGTTTTGCCGAATGTTGGCAGGAAGGCGCTTCAGTTGAAGCGCTTGGAAGCCTGCCCATCCGAGCAGGGACGAATGCGTCGAGGTGAATTTACGCAAATGTTTGACCAAGTTTTCATCGGGGCAGGCAGCGCTTGCAGCCTGTTGTTTCGCCCCTGATACTTGGGCAGCAGTATGTTGGCAGATAGCCTTGTGAGAAGGCCAGTGCGATTTCTGACAATCGGGCGACTATGGAGATAATGTGTGAGCATAGGCGCAGCGCTGACTCATGAGCGCGATCATCAACGTACGCAGTATTGAGTTGTCATCTGTTACAGAACGTGGTCAGATATGGATCGCATGCGATCATATCGCAAGAGGGAACTTACGCAGCCACCGCAATAGCGGAATTTCTGCATCGATGGGTTCTCGACCGCACCGCAGTTGTCGCAGATGCGATAGCCACGTTGCCTTGGAGCAGGGTGAGTGGGAGGGGAGTAGTAGTTGGCTGCGGCGGGTGCCATTTAGTCAGATGGAATGATGTCAGGCTGCGAATGACTCGAAGAGAAATGATGTCGAACCTCTGCCATTGTTTCGAGTGTTTTATAGCTGGAGGGAGTGATCGCTCTGTCCATCTTGGGCCAACCCGTCAAGAAGCGCATCTGGGAACACGGTGGAGAACAAAAGAGCCATCCGATTTTTTTTGTTCAATGGAAACTGAAGCAGAACACGGCAAAGTCTTTTTGTGTCGGTAGTGAGGGACTACATTACAGAAGGTGACTGACAGACAGATACGCGGCTTCTTGAAAGCAGAACACAATAAAGCAGGGAGAAACTGGCAAGAATAATTAGACGAAAAAGGAAATAAAGCGGGGGGGCGACAGTTTCTCCGAATCCCACGTCACACGCTGCCGGCACACTCTAATTGTTCGCCAATTGTTGGCCAACCTCGTCTCATTGCCTTCCCATATCATGAGACGACGATACCACCGGACCTATGCACAAACCCGCACCTTCTTGGCTGTCCTATGAAATTTTAATCTTGCGCCTGCCCCAATCGAGAAACCTCAAAGAAGATGACTCTCCCGATTTCGACTTGCTGGTACATATCCACCGTCATGCCCTGGATCCATCCTTCCAGGAATAGGCTATCTGTTTTATTGTTAACCAAGCTGTGTGCTAAACCTTATCCACCGTGTGATACGGCCACCCTTTCCCCGTCGAGCTTGTGTTTGCTTTGTCACTGGCAAGCCTTCCCTCTCAGAGTCTGTGCGTCGATGGAATATCCTTGCTGAGAAAAAACTCGAGTAGTTACAGGTCTCGACGCCCGATTCATCGCGTCTCCCTTCTGACATGGACGTCACTGTTCGTTAAAGGCACGACATCGAGTCAATTAATCGCAAGCGTCGAGGAATGTTTACATCGCGAAGCATGCTTACCCTCTTTACGCTAAAGTTGCCGATCTCAACGTTATGCTCATCTGTGGGACACCAGCCCGATCAGATTCCCAAAGCAAGTTATCTCTGCCTCTGTAGGAACTGGAAGCATATCAATACGATCGACGTCGAAGCCCGGACGTGTCAGATTGAATTGATCACCGTCTCGAAAGCCGATCCACAGCGGAGAGAGCCACGCGCGCGAACCCGCGTTGGCTGTGCCGTCGGAGTGCCTTGCAGCTAATTGTTCTGCGACGGGACGTGGGCAGCTCTGTATATGTACATGTTTGCTTCGACACCGTGAGTTGCAACCCCACTTTCGAGTTTCCTTACTTTGACAGCTCTTTTGTGGTACCGTTTGCAACTCTCTCGGTGGCGGTTCTTCAACTCGGCAAGGTTTAGCATGGAGAGGCGATCTACAGAAGTGCCGACCCGACGCGGGGTGACGCAAATACCGTCATCAGCTATTCCGATACTCGGAAGCGTGACTTCGCGGTGTAGAATATAACTGCCCCTTGATTTGGGAATACCGAGAGATGACATGCCGTCAGGAAGCGCGGATGCGTCAAACCATCAGGAACTTGAAGGAGCGCACCGTTATGGATCCGACGCTGGTTATCCTCATGTATGAAGCGGATGGCCATCAGCAACGCGGTGGACTGAAACGACAAGCATCTGTTCAACCACGGAGCAGCGTCAACCACACGAACGAACGTACTGGATACGAGACAATTCACGTGGAATCGTCTACCTGCAGGAGATTTAGTCGAGGGAAGCTGACATAAGTATGGGCGTGTGTGAAATATGGCTTACCCATCTGGCTGGCCTAAAACCAATTTCACATAGATTTGCAAGCGTGTCTACGGTTCTTGTAGGAAAAACTTAGGGTACAACTGACCAAGGGTACGGCGACACAGCCACTTCATGACACATTTGCTTCTCGGCCGACTTCCAAATTTGGTTTAGGTCGATTATAAATGTCGGGGCTCATGATCAGCGATCCGTCTCAGTTTCACTCGTTCCAATCGCGTCGGGTTCGTCGAACTTGACAATGTTGTCTCCGAATCACTTCCTCAGCCAGCCTCGTCCAACGTTTATCGTCAGTGGAGCCGACGACGGGTTCGTTGACACCACCACCCTTGCCGCACATGATTTCGACGTCGATACACGGACCGGCTTCATGCCTCCGGAACCCCCCATCCACCGCCTACCAATAGCATGGGAGCCATGGGAAACACTCCTCGACCGAGCCTTGTCGATGAAACTACAGCTTGCAGTGAGACCGGGCCTCGCTGAAGATGACATGGCGCGTTCTGCATCATGGCGAAAATCCCTGCGTGAAAACGTGAGCTGTCTCTGTCTTTTTTCTGTGCACGTCGACTTATAATTCGATCAGTTACCCATACTCTCAACAAAGACCCTGGCGGCATCCGAACTGTTACTTCGACGAGCCCATCATGTGTTGACCTTTATTATGCACATATACATTCACACCCTCCCACTTGACGCGGAAATCCGCATCCCACCTAATCTTTCCATTCCTCTCCTCGAGGTTGCCACGCACCTCCAGCTCCCACCAGTTGCCACATACTCTGACACCGTTCTCTATAATTGGACTCTCATAGACGAGACGATGCCTCCCGCGCTAGATAATATCCGCAGTCAAGACCTCCTCACGGGTACCAACGACGAGCAGGAATTTTACCTTGCTTCCTCGCGTATCGAGATCAGGGGCGTGGAAGCCCTCGAACTCATGCGTGCGATGATGGACGAAACCTTCGTCGGTGACGACATCGCCATGCGCCGGATCAGGGGATACCTACATCAACTCGCCTCCGTCGTGGATGACCTGACGACCCTCCTGCTCAACGTGCGTCAAGGCTGCGATCCAGAGTTCTTCTATCACCGCATTCGGCCTTGGTTCCGCGGCGAGGATCCTGACTCGATGGATAGAAGCTGGGTATTTGAAGGGCTCGACGAACATCCTGAGATAAAACCACCGACTGATTTGTCCGGCCCGAGTGCCGGTCAGAGCGCGTTAATCCACGCCCTTGATATTTTCCTCGGTGTGGATAGTTTGCCTGACGACAGGTGGTCGTTGATGCACCGCATGCGGATTTACATGCCAAGGCATCACCGTAATTTTCTGCGCCACCTTACCATCAATCCCAGGCCTTTACGCGACTTAGTGATGGAAGGAGACTCAACGCTCGTGGAGGCGTACGATGAAGCAGTGGGTGCCGTCAAACGGTTTAGAGATGCCCACATTCGTATCGTTGCTACATACATCATCGGACCCGCGAGTCGGGAGAGAACGACTGCAAAGGGAGTAGACGATGTGGCGTCGAAGGAGTGTAGACCGCCGTTAAAGGGAACTGGAGGGACTCATTTAGTCCAATTTCTCAAGGGAGTGAGGGACAAGACCGCGGAGGCTCTGGTTGGCGCACCGTCAAGACAAGCGCCACTTTGATTGTAATCGCATTAGAATAGAAGCAATGTTTCCCCTCGCATTTGGTGTTCAGTACTCCATGTGAGTCGGCCTCTGGCTGCATCGAGCATCTTTCAACTCTGCTTGCAATGGTAGCGCAACCTCCTAGACTGTGGACGAACGTTCCAACTGAGTAGCCGAAATCTCGTCAGCGTATAAGACGACCGCTCACATTTACCCAAGTGTGTCACAATACTCTTGAGGTTCGGGTGGACTTTCGATATTTGAAGCCGTAGGACACGTTGGCGTGCTCCCGTGAGAGCAAAGAAATACCTGCTTGCTTCATAAGCGAGTGCGTTAAACAGTAAAGAGGCGACAACATACTTGGTTGAATAACACCGAATGGCCACGCGTGGATCAACGGTTCGTTTCGACAGCCGTTGTCTCGCAGAGCGCCAGTCTTGTCAGCGTTCTTCACAGTTGGCAAGGAGAAGATACGATTCCAGCGTCGGATGCGCTTCATAGCCAGACAACGTTCCGGTGTTGCAGGGTAAACCTGCAGCGCATCTGAGTATAGCATAGCCTGGTAGACAGACAAGCAGCGTTCAACTTACCATCCGGTGTGGTTCTCTTGGAACTTTCTCGTGCGTTTGAAGTGCTCTAAGCCGGGGTTCGCTCACACACACGCAACAAAGCGTCCAACTACTTCGTCAGAGCTGTATTGAAAAATGGACGAGGCGGCAACGTACTTTGGTGGAGTAACGTTGATGTTGTCTCGTAGAATAGACAAAGGTCGCACTTGACGCTCTTTTTCGCCCAGGAAGTTAGTACGATGCGACAACGGCAAACTTGAACCTCTCACTGAAGACGCAAGAATATCCGGACTTGGAGTGGTTGTCAATGGGGGTAGACAACTGGAGGACCGTTGTACCATTGTGGTGCGGAACATGTCATGCTCCAAGTCACGTGCACGTCGCCACGAGCGTGACATTTTGTCGGAGTCGGAAATTTCTGTACGTCACACACTAGGGATATCAATATTTTAGTGTCGTTTATGGTACATTTAAAATGACAATTGACAGCACGAAATTTCAGATTAATATTTAAGTCCAATTTAAATTTGATACCCCCACAGCCAATAAAATATTGATGGAAATATGAACTTTTATTTGCCCTACCATACCTTACAAAATGACAAATGAAATAATAGCACACAAAAGTTAATACACAATTTCACATTTTGCAAACTGCTTCCAGCCAGCTCAAAATCCAAAATTTCAACATGTATAAAATCTGGATTGAAATATGATATTTTATCAGACATTTCAATGTACATTAACATTTGAAATTTAGATATTATTTTTCACTGAAGGAAATTTGAAGTTTTCTGGCCAATAAAAGTAATTATCCACTCTCCATATGTTCACTGCCCACTCAGTAGGCACTAAGTGGGAAATAATCAGTACAATAAGTGCATGACTAATAGCAAATTATATTCAAACCTCAACAATTTGTACAATGATAGTTTCCAGGTTCTACTATGTATGACCTAAGACATACTTAGGCATTGAAAGCATGAATGATGCCTTGGTATTCTGTTGTGCAAGCAACAAAAACTTGATATACCCACCACCACCCATAGCTAGAAACTCCCTCAGATCACCTGTGTCATGTCATAGATATAATATTGTGATGGTGGAGGTGATATTATGTGAAACAACCAGCCTGTGACCATGCTTAGGGATCTAGTACTAAGGTTGCTTTAAAAGGTGGATGAAAAGCTAAGGGAGAAGGCTTTTGGCTGGGAATGACCAAAAGGACAAGACTGCCCTTTGGTTGCTGTATTTAGAGGGTTTATGTACTACCTAGGGGTGTTACAAACTCATCCCTACATCTACACTTTCTGTTGTACACTCAGAACGATTTCCCTTTGCAGTGTATGCTCAGTCACTGGCGAGTTGAAAATAAGAAGAGGTAGGAAGCGAATGGATCCTCACACTAGGCCTCAAGTCGAGATGACTAAATAACCAAGTGGATTAGACTGGGGGCAATCACCAGTCGAGTGTCTACCTTATATACAAGTACGACTAAGGTTAAAGCGGAGCTCAAACTCTATTAAGAGATAAGAGCTACTAATGCTATTGGTCCACGTCAAGGCTGAGTCATAGGGTATAGGGTCTGACGTCATGCGCAGTCATGCTGACTGATGATGATGTCATGCGCAGTTGATGTGATGTCATGACCTAAGAATAGAAAGATAAGGAAAGATAAGAGCCTAGACCGATGATGTCATAGATAAGGGTCTGGACCCATGATGTCATTGGTGGCTGTGGAGTCATGTGACCTGAAAAAGAAAAGGAAAAGAAAGGTCGTGTGTTGGGTTCGAACCGAAGAGTTGAAAGTGTAGGAAAAGAGTAGGCTAAAGGGGCATGGTTCGTAACAAACACGGGTTAGACAATGACTGGCACCAAGAAGAAGAAGCAGCCTGGGCATAAAAAAGTTGAATGAGAAGTAGACGGATCGAGAAACATCTCTCCGCCAGCACCATCGTATGCATCCCAAAGATCGAATCCCCACCGGTACCATCTTTGGATCTTCACTTGGTTCGCATCGTGAAAAAGGAAGAACAAACCCCTGATCCTGATTGGATCAACAAATATTTCGAAAACCTCACTCCCCCTCCTCCAAATCCCATACGCGAAGCTTGGTTAGCCGAAGGACGTAGATATCGGTGACAAAGGAAGTTCTATCAAAAGAACTTAAACAAAGTTAGAAAAGAAGATGGTTCTGGTTATCTTAGAAACATAAAAAATCAGAAAAAATTCCTTTTCCTTTAATCTTTTCTTTTCATTCTGGATCTCATCATCGCTTCCTCATATACTCTTTTTCTTGCTATCTGTTTCATCGCTCTTCGCATTCGGGGTATACGTAGAGAACTCCAGGAGATACAGGAGTTAACAGAAGCAATACAAGCTATTAGGCTTAATATTGTTAATCAATTACCAATAGTAGAAAACGAAGATCAAGCTAGTATAGTCTTGGTATAAAAAAAAAAAAAAACCCCGTTTTAGTTTATGAATAGTAGCGACGAAGACGGACCACCACCCAGATTCGGAACGCCACCTACACCCAAGACTCCGATCTTTCCATATCCACAACAGCCCCCGATCCCTCCTATACCACCAATGTCTTCATCTTCAAACAACAACCTTGCAGCGCAGTTAGCAAAACTGTTAGCAGCACAAAACGAGAAGAAAGATGACATCACCAAAAAAATCCTCGACCCAGGATTGTGGGAAGGAGATAAAAAGAAATTCCATGCATGGTGGATGCACCTTACCTTATGGGTTAAAGAACAAACTTGGAAAAACAATAAACTCCGCACAATCGCCATCCTATCATGCTTCAAAGAAAAATCAGATGGTTTCGCCTTCCTAACCTTGCGAAAATACGTCGATTTATCTGAAACGTATGCGGACAAAGAAGATCTCGTACTGATAGGAAATTCAGCATGGCCAGATTTTGCTGAGTTACAAAAAGAGATTTTCAACTATTTCCAAATCGAAGTTCTTGCCCATGAAGCCTTGAAGGCGATACAAGCTCATAAGCAAATGGATGGACAATCAATAGTGGACTATATCCAAAAGTTCAAGATCTTACGGATTGATTCCGGGATCGAACCATCCTATGCAAAAGAGTTGTTGAAACAAAACATCAGTAGAAAAATCTATTACCAAGCATATATCCAATGCGATGTAGATGGATCTGATGTAGATCAGCTGATGGAAGAATACGTCAAGCTCGGAAAGCTATACGAGCATATGAATATCGAACGACCTATGTCGGAAAGGGTACAACAAAAGAAACCGAACCCTTACCAACGTCGATATTACTATCCATCACCTAATGGTCCACTGCCACAAAGGTTTACCGCCACAGGTACACAACCAGGAAGAGGAGCACCTATGGATACGTCTGTAGCACTATCCAATCAAACGTTCAAAGAACGAACTCCGATCATTTGCTGGAATTGCAATAAGTCAGGGCATACCAAACGACAATGTCCTAGTCCTAGACAACAACAATCCAGAGAGATGTTCCTTGATCAGCACACCAATTCGTGGTACAGTACCGAACCCCCTTCCAATCCCCCTTTTTCCCTTTCACAGATACAAATTGCCGATGAGGAGAAAGATGCAAAAATAGCTGCAATGCAGGATAAAATAGAGGTATTGGAAAAAGCAGCAAAGTCTTTAAATTAGAGTCGCTCAGAAAGAAGGGGAAACCTTCTGAGCGATTTCCTATTACAGAATCGATTCGGTCTCTTACCACAAGCGGTTGTATAACAAGTCATTGGCCTCTTAGTCAGTTGCATAAAAATGTAATTAAGTCATCTTCTGAAGGGAGTCCCTTGAAGGGCTCAGCGCCAGAAGTAAAACAAAGCGTGCTTAATTCCCTTTCTACATGTATTAAACGTATCTGGCAGAGTAAACCTAAAGTATTACCGGTATTTCCCCATCGGTCGAAAGAAACGTGTATGGAAGTAGAAGTTGATGCATGAATTTATGTAAAAGGAAGTTGGGAACCCTATCAAACAACAGCACTACTGGATAGTGGAAGCTGTAGTCCATTCATCGATCAAAACGTGGTCAATACATTAGGAATGGAAACAGGAACCTAGGGTTACAAGGAATGCCAATGGAACACAAGGAATTGGACGTATTACACATACAACGACACTCGTCATTGTTGTACACTCAGTGACGATCTTTGCAGTGTACGCTCAAACGCTGGCGAATTGAAAATAGTGGAGGTAGGAAAGGTCGAATGGATCCTCACACTAGGCCTCAAGACGAGATGTCTGAATAACCAAGTGGATTAGACTGGGGGCAATCACCAGTCGAGTG
>JBBPMK010000499.1:0-15521 GCA_038090295.1 Boletus semigastroideus | reverse complement strand
CCGCTGTTGTCCCCCTCTACAACAATCCGTCGTTTAAGCTTATTCGAGCCTGAGCTTGATTTTTTATTTGAGGACGAAAATGACAGGCTAGGGGTAGCCTTTTTCAACTTGGGAGCAGCAACTTTCGACGGCCGTTTTTCGTCATCCTTGTTCGGCTCGTCGTCAGACACAGGGAGAGGAGGGAGCCCTTTTTCTGTCCCATGTACACATGAGTGTGGCCAGAACACGAGAAACCACGCAACAACGACACCTTTCCGTCTTTCGTTCTCCGCCTCGTGTTCTGTGAGATGTTTCCCGGCTTTCAACACGACCACCTGCGGTTTCTCGTCCTCGTCGTCCTCGTCAGCACTTCCTGGGTCATCACTCGGGCGCTCTGGTATGGCTGGGCGAATAGGGATCGGCGGTCTGCCTGATCCGTCATCATAATATTGGGGTTCGTCGTCGTCTTCAGATGCTATCCCCTTGACTTTGTCGTGAAATTTTTGCAGAAATGCAGGAACATGGGACTGATATTGAAGTCGAGAAGAAAGCTGATGTCTTGTAGGTTCCCTTGAAGCCATTCCAGTACTAGCCAGTGACAGCGGCGGTACCCGGACTACACAATTCCAAGTTGCCTTTTCGGGCCTCAGCTCCTCAGTACCTTCCTCCGAGCTTAGGGTCATCCTACAATCAACGCCTGTTGACCCTGAGATGTCTCTATCTCTGGATGCACTGAACCATGACATCCTTATCTACATATTCACTGTACTCGCCGTCCCAGAAATCCTCCTCCTACGTCAGGTAGGCATCATGGACATTCCCTGTCGGGTTTTCGACATCCATGTCGTTTCTCTCCTCAACAGGTGTCTCGACGGCTCTATTTCATATCTGAGCAACGCGCTGTTTGGAACGCAGCCTGCGCGAACGACATTCTCGGGAACGGTATCCCATTCCCAACACATCCTTTGACATCCTTCTCTGCCAAGGATCTCGAACGACAGACATTGCGCGCCTACAGGCTCGGTCTCAACTGGAGATCCCCCAAGACAACGCTTTATCACGTCGTATCCACTCCCATCAAATTCGGGGCTATCGAGGACATCAGGTTCCTTTCTCGTCATGGGAAGAGCTGGATCATCACAACTTCTATCGGCATCTGGTGGACGTTGTGCATCATGGATTGTAATTCCCTTCAGATGGTTGCACAGTGGAGTCCCGAAAAAGCGCTGTTCAGTAACATGGCGGTCAATTCGGATGATCAATCCGAGGTAGCGATTGCCATCTCTGTCCACAGAGTTGGGTTTGTGTTCGAGTTGGCTTGTGGATGGTGTTCAACTGACACTGATCTAGTTGCACCACTGTCGAGCTCCTTTCCATCTCTGAGGATGATACTGGTGGTATGACAATTCGATCCCAAAGGACGCTGGATACATCTAGCAAACCAGTTGCTCTTAACGGTGATATTATTGCGTTATGTGACCATGATTCCGAGACGATGATACTGAATTGGAGGACACAAGAACAAGCATTACTAAAGAGCCCCGACACATGGCAGGTGATGATCTACATATTACTGGTCATCGTGATATCACTCAGATATGTGCAGGACAAACCATTGCATGTCGTTTTTGCACGTGGTAGCATCTTTGTCGTGAGGGCTCGTTCCATCTGTATCTTTGAAGAGCCCCATATGGTGTTGCCGGGCGAGGATCTCAACGTTGTCTTGCCTCGCATTTTCAAATCATTTGGCTGGGTCGATGGCGTGGCGTTCGCAAAAGGATCTTGTTCTACCGATTCTTCTCAACCGCCCTTGTCATTGCTCATCCGCAACAAAGGAGGCGATCCCTGGAGACCCTCGGAACATTTTCAATTCATGACGTTGAACGCCGGCTTTAACGGTTGTACACCGGGTCGGGATACCTCTTTGGCTGGCGAGGAATCGGACCCTTTGTCGTTCCCCTTCACCCCGGTCTCCAGTCTCTCGTTTCACCGCCGGGGTCCGGTTCGCTGTAGCAACATGGTCCTTGGGTCCCATGGAACAGCAATTTGGGTTCAGCCCTCCGATTGGGCCGCGGGTGGTTTGGTTAGCGACAACTTTATGCAGCACTCATCCCGGGAGAACCTCGTCGTTGCCACCTTTCCTGGTCTGCTGAATCGAGAAGCAAAGGTTAAAGCCGTCCAGGAAAGCGAAAGAAATTGCTGGTCGTGTTTAGACTATGACGAGGCGCGGGGTTTGATCGCTCTCGGTTCGGGTTCGGGAGAGGTCGCGGTATACCGCTTGTGAACGAGCACGATGTTTTGAAGTTTTGGTGATGTTGTCCTATTCCTTGTTAGAATGGATGAACGAGGTTTTTAATCATGGTCCGTGTCATGTCATATCCAACGCCAAGTAAGTGATCTATCGATCTCTCTTAGCCCATCCATGAGAGCGTTGTGTGGCTCTATCTGATATAGGATCTCTTTACAGCCTCATCTGTCTTTTGACGATTTGATATGATCGGTACCGTCGGCAGATCGTGTCATTGTACCCCGATTATCGAGCGTCGCGAGATCGCGCCGGCTACTGTACATATGTCAACGACGCAGGGCCTCCTGGAACCTGAATGCACTCACACGATACATTGTTAATGACGTTGGTTTCTCTTTACACGCCACGTCGCCTGGGTACGTCAGCATTTTATCTCTGATCGGGCTTCAAGCAAGTGCGTACTCAACTACCATGATGCGACCGTTGACGATTGGATCCAGGCGCGTACGTTTTCTCTTGCGGTCTGTTTCACCCTCACCCCGCACGACTGTACATATCTGACATGCCATCTCAGAAGGCCCGTCGGGTGGCGAACGCACGCGCGTCGGTGGGCCAAACACGGGTGATATAGTGAGTATCCCACCCCTTGATCGCGAAAAAAAAAACAGCGGCGTTCTCCCCTTTTTTTTTGGGTGATTACGACAACGCGTGCGGCAACACGCCAGATCCATACATGTACGTGCGCGCGTGTGTTACTGTCATGGGGTTCCTGTCAGGGGGCCCCACGCTCCGTCTTCCCTTAGCAGGGGGGTTTCGGGATACACTACCCGCGTGTCCACGTCGGCGTCCAGTGTGTACCTACGTATGCACATACGCCTTGCGTACGGATGCCATCGCCAAGTCAGTGTCGCGGGCTGATCGGTCATCGCATCGCATCGGGCCCGATATGTTGCCGGTGGCGCTGGCGCGTCGCTCAGCGCACCGTGTCCCCCTACGAACAGGAAAATGCCAATCCAAAGACCCTGCGAACGTGTGTTCGGCGCACACGAGGACGCGCAGGTGTACATGTGTGCGTGTGTGTGTCATCTAGTATTGTAAGTCCATGCTGCTCCCCACGCCCATCCACGTGGTGCACGCGCGGTGGTTGGTGGCCGTCAGGCCCCCCTCCTTGTGTGTCTGCACCCTGGACGCCGACTGTCATGATCCATGATCCATCTGATTGCGCAGGTCTGACGCAGGAGGGGGGGGGTGGAGGGAAACGATGGCAAGTACACCCTTGCTTCTGGATATATCTAAATCATCTCCGTCCAGAACTCCAGACAACTATGTACTGAGTACGTTTGATGGACGTACAGAGAGCCTAGAGGGGACGATGCCACGCTGACGCCACCTGACGCCCCGTGATCCTTGCGGCGTACCGTCACGGTGACGCGGCGCACGGCGATGGCTCGATGTGGACGCGCCGCGACGCGTGTCATCGAATGATCCCAGCTGTATAAGGACATACTCATACATACTGGGCGAGTGTCGTACACGCCATGTGGACTTGGCAAGTTGATGGTCAACGACCTCAAGGCTCACGGTCGCTCGTGTAGCGTGAGCGGTTCCGGTCGACTTTCCAGTGGATGATGGCGCAGGTGCGACTCGCGCAATGACATCAACTCATGACAAATCTTACACGGGGGTAGGATCATCGCGACACGCCGTACAACGATACTGATACGGTTCATGTAGAATGTAGAATGGCGGCGGCAACCGTCGTGATCGACTTGCCACAAGAACGAGTTCAAGACCAAAAGTTGCGGCGGCGGCGCGATGCTGTCACCTCCCCCCTACTTTTCTTTTCTTTCCTGTCTTTTTTTGGAGGGGTATTCTGAATCGGATGGGTTTGGGTTTGGGTAGTGCCCGATGATCACCGCGACGACTGTGGATCGACGGGCCACACGAACATAGTACTGCTGTACAGTTCATACACGGGCGGGGCTGCGGTCCGACCGTTATTCATTGTCTAGGCACCGCGCAGACCGACAAGGGTCGTACATACATACATATACACTTGAACCCGCCTTTTGCCAACACCCTGCATGATGCATGTCTTACGATGACGTTCCTCGAGCGAGCGGCGCTCCAGGGTCCGCCCGGGCCCAATCCTGTTTCTAACTGATGAACCCACTGTGACGGACAAAAGGAAAAAAAAAGGGATTCTCGTTCACACGCACACGCATACTTTTTTTTTTTTCGCGCGCTATGTAACAGTACTCGTAAGTGTACGTATATGTGATGGTTCCAGTACGGTACTTTTTTTACATTGAATCGGCACGTCCCGCGCGATCGATAAGACAAGACGGGGCAAGACGCCCACAGATGGATGTGCCACCGAGTTTATTTTACCGAATTCAGCAACGCCTAGCCTTTGATAACATATATACATACAAGGTTACAAAGTGCTCACCCCTCGATTACGCCAAGAGGGTCATTCGACCCCGAGAAAAGAACGGCTGTCTCTATTTTTTTTTCCCAATCGGGGATAGATCTTGATTATCGATGGGCACTCGTACGGTATCGTATGCGCGCGTCAGTCATAGTGCAAGTTGCGTTTTTGCCTCGCGGACGGGACGGATCTAGGCGGCGGGAGGAAGAGAAGCATCGTTCGTACGGAGGCGTCATGGGCTGACTACGTACCCCACGACCCAGGCAGCCCGGGCCGGGACGTGCTGCCTGACCGGCGCCGGCGTCGTTTACCAGGGCTGTGGATGAAAATTACTCATATCTTGGCTTAGCGCGTGGGGGTCCGGCTAGCGATCAATGAACCCAATCAACACGCGTGTCCATCCATCAAGGGCCATCGTCGCTGATTCACAGAAGGCGACGGACGACAACCAAGGCCTCATATCGGTGCGTGACATGAAGTGGAATGGAATGGAAGGCACGGGGGGACGCGTCGTCCGGGTGAACGTGCTTCTAAGAGCGTGGACAGTGGACGGTGGGCCCTGAGCGTCTCGGCACTAATTGCATTTTTGTGGCTGTATGGAGTGAGAGAATGATGGAGGTGTGGCAACGCGGGCTCACGTCGCAGGCATTGAGAAGAGACCAAGACGCTGCGGGCACTTGACGCGGGTTGTGATGAGCCTGCGAGGTTTGGCTAGTCCATCTGGACAGCAAGAAATGAACCGGCGTCAGCTCATAAAGAAGCTATATCGGACAGGGATACGAGGCTATGAGCGCTATTTCAGCCATGTTTGCCGTTTCATATACTTGTCGTCGATGGACAATCAATAGTCTGCGATCCAGTGCCAACAGCAACGAAATGAGCTGTTGATTAATATAAAGGGGGGTTCACTAGAGGCCAGGTCGGTCTATGATTGGCTCCAAGAGCACGTTGGCCACGGTGCAGCAATGTCCGAGCGGAGGGCTAGAAGGCTAGTAGGGTTTGCCGTGCATGGCGGGACGGGGAATCAGAATCGATTTTTTTTGATAAAGTCCCGATAACGTCAGTAGGCACGCGCCAAGCAGAGAACAACCGACGCGAGAAGCAACGACGGGAATGCTAGAGAGGTCGCCGTTCCGATCCAACCCCTAAAGACCACAAGGAGTTGACGAGAGACCGAATGGATCACGGTTTGAGAACCGAGAGGGGGCACGCAGTTGGAAGATGGCCGGTAATGACAAGTGAAAATCAAAGTGAAAGACTAGGCGCACGGGACCGATACGTCTTGAGTACGTCAAATTACGAAGAGCAAACAAAGGATCGCGCGACGGCAAATCAATGTGAGCTTAATGAAGGTAACCTTATTGCCGTGCAAAGACACAGCCAAGGTGTGGCCTGCCGCGGAAAGAATTAAGGAGAATGAAAAACGCGACGTCGAAGAAGGGGGAGATGAAGGGAATCAGTCACACGGATCGGATCATGATAGGGTGGTCGGGAGAGATGTTGAGCGGAGGAGGGAGAGAGGTTGTGGTCGCCGTGAGTGGTTTAGAATCCAGGGGGTCGTTAGCCGAAAGTGCCACAGCGGTTTCCCGAGTTGTGCGGAGAATCGGGCTGATCAATGCTCGATGGAGAGCTTCGAAGCGGAGACCGCGCGATCTGGAAGCATTGCTTGAGATTGGGATTAGGTTGGTGACACACAGTATTGATTGCATTTTGCTGTGTGCGTTATTAGACTCGTTGGTAGACGCGGGTGATGGGATGGATTTCAGGGCTTAACACTGCGGAGTGGAGCGTTCATGTGAAGAGATAAGAGCGAGTTCGGTTGTGCGGGCAGGATGACACGTGTAGTTGGCGGACAAATGCCGTGGTGTCCACGGGTGTCAAGGGAGGTCGAGGAGAGGAGAGGCGAGCGTGGAAACATATAGAAAGTAGAGCGGCGAAAAGGGTGAAACTTGGACGGAGAAGGAGGAGATATGATTGGCCAGAGCGAACTCGACTGCGGTGCGGATGGCGAGTGCACGAGGGGAGAGTATCGAGATCCATATGCGGTATGACACGTGGACATCGGAGATAAATCTGGCGTTTACGGCAATCCGGGGTGCCACGGTGCCTCGAATAGGAAATACAAAAAGTGACAAAAAAGGAAATATGGATCTGATTTGGATCACAGGGAGGGATGGCATGCAAGGGCGTGGTGATGAATGATGAGGAATTGGGGTGAGCTGGAGTGCGTGCCAGGGGTGCGCATGGGAGGGGAGGTCTGGGTCTGGTGGGTAGAGGGGAGCAGGACACGCTACATACACATCGGAGGGGGACAGCCACGGGAGGGTTCTCGTTGTCCTCTTATACCTGGCCAAGACGATGAGGGAGCGGGGGATACCCAACTTGCTTCGAAGGTACGTCGTCTTCCAACTTACATATTAGCGACGAGTTTCGAGCGTGCTTGGATCGGTGAATCGGGGAATCTGGCGGGTGACTAGATTTGGTTGCGTGGGAAGATACACGTCCGCAGATTTGCATCGTGTCAGCGGGTGCAAGTGAGATCCGTCGCCATCGGGAGATACGGCACCCATCCCATTCCATTCCAAGGCCATACCGTTCCCCTCCTCCGTCCAACTCAACTAGCTAAAGATCGTCGTTGCTTTTTGCTTTTTTTTTCTTCTTTTCTTTCTTTTTTTTTTTTTTCATCTCGATACCATCCTGGTTTTTTTTTCCCCTCCCTTCTTCTTCTGACCATTGCCGAGATCAGGTCCGCGTTCGTTCAACTCCCGGTCGCGGCTCAGAATTTTTTCAGCTCGGCGACGAGATCTAAGTACATCGCAAGTGCGTCGTCATCCTCATCGCCGGTATCCCGTTTCGATTCAACGTTATCATACTAGCCAACTACTGTAACTCGGCTCCCCCGTCAGAAGTGCACGCCTCGACACTGCCCCTTCCGTGCAATGGCCTCCTCGCATGCCCACCATGCACAACCACACCGCTATCCTACCCATCCGAACTCGCACTCAAACTCAAACGCCCATCCACAGTCCCACGTGCCCAACAGTGACTTTCGCCTTCCCCCGCTCAGGAGCCTCAATTTTCCGTGTCGCCCGCCACAGCAGCACGACGCGCCGACCGAGCAGTCCTACGCCGGCTTCGACGTCACCCAGGACGTGACCGGCCCACCTCCGACACACCCTTCCGCTGCTCCCTCCGCACCCACGACCAACGGCGCGTTCGCAGCGTTCAGCTACCCCACACAGTCCGCGACATCGGCCCCGTCCTTCGTTCACCGCCAGCCGTTCGCGTTTCAGGGCCAGACTTCGTCTCAGACTCAGCAGCAGCACGACCATGACACCTGGCAGCAGCACCCACATGGCGCTAACCCATCGATCTCGACTCATTCCCAGACCCCGTCTCAGGTCCACGCTCAAGTCCCGTCCAACCAGACATCTTCCTTTGCCCGAACGACACCTCTCGTGCCCACAACAGTCGATACGCCAAGCGCCGCTCCCACACGTGCTCCCTCTGCCTTCACCGCCCCGCCCCCAAAACACCGCGCGACGTACCCCCTCACCTCAAACGCCTCCCATTCCTACATCTCTTCTTCCACCTCCACCTCCGCCCCGTATGCTTCATACAACGCTTCTCCAACCTATGCAACAAGCACCACTTCTCCCACATTCGCTCCCTCTAATTCCCCTTCCTATACTTCTACCTCGGCTAATGCTTCTTCATACCCCCCTCACAATGCATATCCATCCCCCACTTCAGCTTATCCCCACCCACCTCCTTCCCCCACTCCAACGCCGACTCAACCACCCCAACCGCACCAGCATGCCCACTCTTCGCCCCATTACGTGCCTTCGCCCGCTTCCACTTCTGCCTACCCATTCGACGGAACCAGGTCTAGTACAACCTACGGGAGTCAGGCACCTGCCCCGCCTGTTCGCGGACATCCTGTCCAGGACTCTCGGTACGTAATCCCTCGCGCTCCCCCACTGGGCGTGTCCTCACCCTTTGTCCGATTCGCCGTTCTCAGCGACTCTCGTGTTTCGATCTCAGATCGTGCTCGCCACTCACATTCGCAAACTAAACTCGCTGATTCTCGTTATGAAATGTACGCTCATACTTCCCCATCCGTGCATGCGTCCGCACCTGTCGACGCAAAGCACTCCCAATCATACCCCCAACACGACACTCGTCCTGCCTTTCCCCACCAAGGGGACTCTTCGCGACCTGGGACGTCTTATGCCCAAGGACAACCACCTGTCCAAGTCCCTTCCCAAACCCAGCCAGAGGTAGCCCGTTCTTATCCTCCAGAGCCGCGAGCGAGCGCATATACGCAGGATACAAAGTATTCCTACCCTCCGTCGCATCCTCCAGAACCTTCCGCACGCCCAAGTGCCGGGTACGCTCAAGATCCTCACACTAGAGTCAACTATCCTTCGGAAGGGCCAGCGCGTCCTGCTCACATGCACGACTCACGCGCTGGTTATCCCCATGGGCAAGAATCCCATGGCACTAACAGGGGAACATCTCCATATGTCTCAGAGACAAGGCAATCATCTGCTTTTGTCTCCACTCAGGACACGAGACATGGCTACGCCCCTTCTGAAGCGTCTGCCGTGCCATCCTCCTATGTACAAGCCGAACAACGGCATGGTCCACCTGCACCTCATCAGTACGTTCCTAGTAACGCTGACCAGCGGTCCTCGTTTGGCGATTCACGTTCTGCTGGTGCGTATCCGGGCACCAACGAGCCTTCGCGGAGTGCGTACGCTGCGCCAGATTCGGTGTCAGTCCCAGCGATCGTACCCTTGCCTCGCCCTCAGCCACTTCCCCCACCTGTGTCACAACATCATCTTCCACGTCAGAATGGACAACCACATGGATACGCGTCCAGTCTGTCGCCGTACTCACAGCACACGGCACCCAGCTTTAACGGCTCGCCAGCATCCACTGCCCCAACACACTCGCAGCAGCCGCAGTCCTACATTACGCCACAACCTCACCCATCCCATTCGACTCATATACCTCAAACTTCCCATGGACACCCACCTGCCCAAACCGTCCACAATACACATGCAACGCAGACCCAAGCCCAACTCGCTCATTCGCAACCACAACAGATGAGCCATCCCGAGGCCCCTCGTCCTGCATTCGTTTCTCCAGCGGATACTATGCATGCTCGGGAGACGAGGTACCCAATGAGCAACATGGCCGAGGATGAACGCGAACGTCAACGCGAACGCGAAAGGGAGAGAGAAAGTGAACGCGAAAAGGAGCGAGAGCGAGAAAGGGAACTCGAACGAGAGCGGGAACGAGAGAAACAGCGGGAACGCGAGCGGGAGAGTCAAAGAGAACGGGAAAAGGAACGTGAGCGTCTAGCGGAACTGAGGGAGAAAGAACAGAGAGAAAGAGAACGTGATCGCGAGCGGGAAGACGTCATGCATGAGGTGCTGAAGCACTGCACGGTGTTGTACAATTTTGCGACCCGTTATGGTGAGTGGGCACCCATTTATTACCCTGGCTTCTGACTGTTTTCTCGCCGACGCATTTCTGACTTGCGCGCGCGTGGGATATGCAGCCCAATTACAATCATCGACGCCTCTCGCGCAACCACCTGCGGAAGAGCTCGCTGAGATGACCCATCGCGCCCAAGAAGTGGTTCGTCTTCTTGAATCATTACGATCACCTTCTTCAGGCAAGTTGGTAAATGCATCCACTGCGTCGTCGTCGTTGTCCACGCTAGCTCCCTCTGTATCCATCACAACATCCGCATTTGGCGGTAGAACGAATTCGCATACCGCCCTAAATGCCGGTGGTCCTTTGAGTGGAGCACCAATCGATCTCGATACGCGTGCGCCTAAGCGGCCCTGGGAAGAGACGCAGACCTCAAGTACCCTCCGTCATGTCTCTCAACTTCATCTCTCGAACTCACCTGCTGGTACAGGTCAAGGGGGCGGACAAACAGCAGCGGAACGCAGTGCCGCCGAAAAAGACATGGAGATCATTCGAACTAAACGCGCGCTCACGACGAGCTTGGCAGCAGCAGCAGCAGCCGCTGGCGGCACTGGCTCTGTGGTAGGGGCTGTCGGCGGTGCTGTCGGGGCCGGCAAGAGCAAGTATCGGAAACGAAGCGTAATTATTTTTCTTACGTTTTCGTGCATGCCACGGCGGTACTGATTGGACTTGCACCGCTAGCGCGCGACACCGCCTGGCAAGTGTCATTCATGTAATATCAGAGAAACGCCAGAATGGCGCCGAGGTCCGGACGGCGCTCGGACGTTGTGCAATGCTTGTGGCCTGCGTGCGTGCCATGCGCCATGCGCCGTGATCATCCGTATTCAACACCTTGTTGACAGACTATGCGAAGCTCGTGCGCAAACGCGACAAAGCGCTCGCAGCCGAAGGCGGGTCTGGGACGGTGATGCGTATAGATATGGAGATGCTCCGCGCCTCTGCCCGCGCCGCAGAGAATGAAAAAGCCGCCCGCGCTGTTGCGACGGGCAATCCTGGCACGAGTGCCGGAAGCAGCTCGAGCGGGAACGCAGACATTGAGAAGATGAGCGTCCATACGGGCTCTTTTCAGATCCTACCCATGAGCATGGGCATGGACAGCGAGCCGGGATCTGGGCAGGGTCCTCCACCAGGACCTCCCAAGTCCCACGCCCAATCGCAAGCACAGCAGCCACCACCACAGCCCCAGTCCACGACGCAGTTACCTTCGAGTTCCTCGGGGACGCCTCTTCTCCATCCGCACGGGGTCGCGTCTGGGCAGGGGCACCCGTTGCCACCTCCCCCGGGCAACGCGCACTATTCTCATTCGCCGAGCCAGGCACGTGCACATGCTGGGCCACCTCCTCCACCGTGGGTAGGTAAAGGGTTTCCGCAGGACATGCGACATCCTCAGCAGTCGTTTATCCGAACGTCCCACTCTGTCTCGAGCGGGGCGTCGCCACCCCGATGACAGGATCGGTAAGGCGAGGAACGAAGAAGAAAAAGACACTGTCGATGTTTTCTGGTCATGCATGTTTTCTTTTCCAGGAATGCACGTTTATATCATCCCTTGCAAGGATTGTTGCTCTTATGTTCGTGTTTCATGATTATTTCATTTTATTTGTTGGCTCTCTGATTAGTGCTTTCTTAAAAGATTGAAAGAAAAGGCGAGCGTTATTTTTGTTGCAACAGTGCTCTTTTTTTTTGTTTTGTTTGTATACGTCGATGCATACGCCCTCGAGTTTGTAACTGCTCATATGTGATTGTAGATAACTTGCGACCTTTTGTTCTTGTTTCGTCGTGACGACGCAACGCTCAAGTTTTCTTGTATACCAGCTTCGGTTTATTATTCTTAGAGTACGGTACGGATAATGTCAATGCGTTTTTGACGCCATCATATTCACTCATGGTTGCGTGGACCGCGGTCTGACGTTGGATTGAACTTGACCCGTATTAACAACCAACTGTGAATACTCAGAGCAGGAAGATCCAATGACGATAACGAACGTGATAACGTGATAACGATCATGTCAACAATTCATCATGATCAATGAATGTATCAAATCCCGCGATCGCCGTGACGCGCCGCGTCGGCATCGCGCCACGCGCGGGTTTGTTGTTGTCTCACTCATTGTCTCAATCTCTCATCGATCGTCGTCGCGATCGGAACCGGAACAATGAAAAAAGGAGAGAAAGAGACGGACGGATCGAGTGTCGATCGAGCGGCAGTCTCGGCGCGTTCCGAGTCGTTCTATTTTTTTTTTTTTTTCGTACACAGCATGCAACGTTTCGTCGCAATCTGGCCCGTCGTGTAGGGGAGAGGGTGGGGGGGGGAAGGGTGTTCGTTATCTCTATCGCACTCTCTTATTCCAGATGGAGATAACGAATGTGTGTGTGACTTGCCCCAACGCACTATAGGGTGCAAAGCCTGAGAGCTGTGCCGGATCCATTGTCGCCGACCGCGACCGTTTCCGTCTTTCGCCCTCTTTAAAATGAGTCTACTACCGGCGCAACGGTTTGGAATTCTTTGATCCTGCCTGGGCGTTCGGAGATGATCAGTCGGTCTGGGCTGGGCTGGTCTGGTCCATGAACTGTCGCAGATGCGGCGGACGGATGGATGTATGATAGGATGCCGGTGGAAGGATCTAGGTGCGTCAGACTCGGGACAAAAAGGAACGATCAACAGTCACGCTGGCGGGCGCAGCGGTTGGGGGTTTTGATGGTGTGTGGGCGAGAGGGGGGGGAGGGGGTTACCACAGCCTGCATGGCAGTGTACACGGGTCCGTTGGGCAAGGAATGGCCATGAAACCTGGGGCATGCCATAAAGCAGCAACGAAACACAAAACAATCGAGGTTGAACCGATACGTTTAGTGCCATGGAGCTCGACGAGACGACATCGTCATAATGACTCACGAAAAAAATGGAAGCGGACGCATTTGCAAAGACGTTGCTAATGGGCGACGTGGCTAGATGCCTGATAAGTTGATACACGCCACCCGTTGCTTCGAGTCTCGTCAGCCACCGTGACATGGGTACCAAACTACGAACACGAGGGGGTTTGTGATGCATGTGTCGGTCCCGTGACTCCCGTCAAGTTGGAGTCGGGCGGAACTTGCCTCAGTTGAAAGGGTAACGCGCTGGTTCCGCGGAGAGGGTGACGCGTTTGACGAATGAGGTGATGAAACGCCAACAAATAAAAGCATGGTACGACGCACTCGGATGTTCCGATGCAACGTTGCCGGTGAGATAAGGCGAACTAGGGCGAACCCTCGGGCTGGTGAAGCCCATTCATAGCCCTGCAGGGAAGGTGGCATGGAAACTTGGTTTGAATCCGGTCAACTCAATCTAGCATCCTTCTCCGTTGGTTTGGTGACCAATGGGTACGTGATTATGCCGTGATCGGAACTCCCAACCTTCGATCGATGGGTCCGCGTGGATCCATGCCAACATCCGTGGCTACTGCGTGTCGAGGGTGGTCATTCTCCAAGCCTGAGGACACGCCAATCATGGCCCTGATTTTCTCAAGTTTACCCTGAAAACAAGTCATTAGCCCAGCCGGCCGATGAGTATGCCTTTGGAGCACACACCATCAAGTACTGCGACGTTGCAAGGTTTCATAGATACTTCTGCGCCCCGAAAAGGCAGTGGGTGAATACGGAGTCCGCTCTCTGCCCGTGTCGTCGTGTTTGGCTTCGCACGTCCTCAAACTAGATCCTATATTTGCACCGACGGCGATGGAGTGGTGAGCTACAATCACCAAGATACTGTAATGGAAACCACAGGTTCAAGAAGATGTGAACGCAAGACCTTTCATTTACCCATGTTCCTGGGTATATTCGAATCCGTCTCTGAATCCCCAGGTCCCCTTCATTTCCGTATGACCGAACGGGGACCTTCGTCTTCTTGCTGGTCTGTCAGTAAGATGTTCTACGACAAGATTCCAGATTTGCAGGCGACACAGAAAGGTACAGGACGTTGGTGGTTTCGTAAAAATGTACCTGAGCGTTGTCCGCGACAAACTTTTGAATGATCGAGCCCCTAGTCAAATCCGAAAGCCTATCGCCCTTGTCATGGCCTTGGGATATTTTCAGCAACCGGAGTAAAACTCAGGGCATGTCGTCGACATGAAACTGCTCGAGGCTATGCGGATGCATTATTGATCGTTTTGATTACGGTTCCGCGGATCAGTCAAAAAAAACCCACACTTCAACCGATCTTGGCTCATCTGTGTCATAGTTTGGTGGTCATGAGCCATGACACCTTGTCCACGCTCTATCTGCACATGGTTGCTGGAATCAAGTGTGCCAACGAAGCGATCAGTTTCAAGTTGACATCGGCGCCTAGTTTGGTTGCCGTTCGGTTGCCTAATGTCAGAGATTACAGCTACCATTGTGCCACACTCAGAGATATAGCATAGCCGTCAGTAAATTGAAACAAGGCTTAACAGTCGGTGTTCAGATTGTTTTCCGGTACGTTCGAGGCGCAAACCCAGCCTCTCGTTCTGACAGAGTCCCTTGAAGCTTGAAAGGAGACGGGCAATCAACAAATGCATTGGCATTTTATTCATCGACAGGTGTCACGGCGATGTTGCTTCGTCTCAATTGAACGATAACACGAATGTGAGATGTCTGCAAGGTTTGAAACGAAGGGTATCATAATGATTACCTCTGATTCTTCCTCGACAAGTCGTTCCCATCCCGATTCGTGGTGGGGGCGGGAGACACGTCTCGCCTTTTAGTCTTGCCGACCACCGGGGGTCATGTGAGCATTGTTAAAGGTCCAGGTTCACATGAGTATTATTCAAAGACACGGAACCCGTCGATTTGGAGGGACTTGGTGGGATGATTTAGAAGGGAGGATGCCACATCCAAGCATCAGTGAGTGTCCAGACAGACGGATACGCCAGGATGAGAGTGAAGCATAAAGCTACTTGATGACTGTCATTGAACGAGTGGGAACCTAGCTGATTACGAAAGCACACCTGCAGTAACAATTTGTTACTGAACTCTTACAACCAACATTAAGGATGCATAGAAGCTATGTCCGTGCAGCACAGTCTATTTCTTCCATACCTCTGAACCTTCGTCAAGCGAGTACAACGATATACCCACCCATCCCGTATGCTTTTACCTTTAGACTTTGCACGGGTGTTCATGTTGATTTGTTTCAGACTGTATCGTAGATTATTGAGAGCACATGGAAGACTTCCGATCGAGATGCGTTTACTTGGAGATGCGTATGTCAAGGATGGTATGTGCTACCGTAAAATCTCGTCCGTTTACTCAAGTTCCCAACAGAGTTTCGACGACACCGGGAGGTCACCAATCCTGTTCATGTCATGGGTTTTTTAACACAGTGGAAGATGTATCTGGATGAACTAC
>JBBPMK010000498.1:0-15525 GCA_038090295.1 Boletus semigastroideus | reverse complement strand
GCGCAAGATGGTAGTAATGGCAACTGATGGTTACTATGACGAATGATGGTTGACATGGTAAAAGATGGTTGCCATGGCAATGATGTCATCATGAAGTCATGGTCTGGACTCATGTCACGTGACCGTGGAAAAGAAGGTAAAAAAGAAAGGTCATGTGTAGGGTTCGAACCGTCGACCGAACTAGGATAAGGAAAGTGTACGAAAGTGTAGGAAAAGTAAGGTAGGTTCGTAACATTTGCTCCCCAATCCTTCCCCTCTTGCACCCACAGCCGTGCCTTCCGCTGATGACGCTACCCCCCTTCCTGTGCCACCCCCTCGTACCTCCCTCACCCCACACTCCGACGCTCCGGGATCTCCTCCAGGAGTTTGCCCCGGAACTGCTAGCCAGAACCCCCTCAATGATGGGGGACTCCTGGATCGCCTCCTCACCTCAGTCACCCATCCCCTCCGCGACCCTTCCATGTCCACTTCACCTCCCTCTCGCCGATGTCCTAAAGGCAAGAAGGTTGTCACTAGAGGCCTCATTAGCTCGGATGTCCCAAATTCACGACCAGATAAAGGTAAATCGGTGGATCTCACGAACGCCCAGGAGCCGGGGAGTTCGAAGACCTCCATCAACGTTGTGGACTACATCATTCCCAACGCTGCCGCCACCCCCTACTCCCGCCTCCACTGTTTCAAGTGCAAGTGCTTGGACCACGTCCGCATTGACTGCCCCCAACACGTATGCACCTTTTGTCTCAAGCCCGCTCCGGGACATCACGTGGCAGAGTGCCCATTCCGCACCTGCATCATCTGTGGCCGTCAGGGCCACACGGAGGAGGACTGTTGGACCAGGCCTTGCATTGAGGACACCATTGACCTCACTGACTACGTGGTTAACGAGGGGGAGGACGACTAGAGATCATGACGGTGGTACGTCATCCTTAGGAGAACGGGGCTAATGTTACAATATGTTGCGGGATGTGTCAATTTCTTTCCTTTCTTGATCTTATCCTTTCCCGTTTACTAGCGGACTCTATTTTTACTTCACGGTAACCCTTCTTGATGGTTACCCGTCGTTTGATCCTTTTATCACTTACGGTTGTGACAGCTGTCATACAGCATTCCCCATTCGGCTGCACCACCCATTCCGCTCTTCCACAATCGGCCTTCCGTTGTTTTACTTCCTTTTGTTCCGCTGTCACCACTGTGCAGTATCTTTCCCTTATTCTTCCGATACTCTGCTTATACCATATACGTCATGGTCCGTGCCTGCTCTTTCACCGTATAAATACCGAGCCGCATGTATTGTAGTACCTAAGCTAATTCTACGCAATTATCCTCTGCGTTCAATCCTGTGTGCTTCCGCATCTAAGGCACTCTCCTTCGGCTTCCACCCTTAGGACTTGCGCGCTTCCTTGCATTTGCGTAGAACCGGTACTACGCGTCGATCATAGACCTGTTGGCATAGTCTGCCTTCCAGCGTTGCGTCGACCCCACCCTAGGCTCACCATCGCCTTACGAGTGGCTCTATCAAACGGGCATCCTATCTCTCTCAGTCTGCTTGTTATCATGTCGCAGGACCTCGGTTTGCAGTGAGCGTAACATTCAGTGTCTATTGAGTGCTCAGAAGCTTTCCCCTTGTTCCTGAGCAACTCTAATTTAAAGCCTTTGCCACTGCTAATTGTCTTTCCAGTACCTCAACCTTATTCTGTAAAGCCACTGTGGCTGCTTCTCTTTCTTCATTGGCAATCTGTATCTGTAAAGAAGAGGGAGGAGGATGTTGTACACTCAGATTGCTGTCCTTTGCAGTGTATGCTCGGTCACTGGCAAGTTGAAAATAGAAGAGGTAGGAATGTGAATGGATCCTCACACATGGCCTTAAGTCAAGGTGACTGAATAATCAAGTGGATTAGACTGGGGGCAATCACCAGTCAAGTGTCTACTTTATATACAGGTTCAATTAAGGTTGAAGCGGAGCTTGAACTCTATTAAGAGATAAAAGCTATTAATGCTATAGGTCCACATCAAGGATGAGTCATAGGGTCTAGGGTATGAGTCATGATCAGTCAGCATGATGTCATGATGATGTTATGAGTCTAAAAATAGAAAGATAAGAAAGATAAGAGCCTAGGCTGATGATGTCATAGATAAGGGTCTGGACCCCTGACTTCATTGGTGGCTGTGAGTCACGTGACCTGAAAAAGAAAGGGAAAAGAAAGGTCAAGTGTCTGGTTTGAACTGGGAGTTTGAAAGTGTAGTAAATATGTAGGCTAAGAGGGCAAGTTTGTAACACTACCCCCCCCCTAGGAACTTGTATTCCAGGCGAGTTGAGGAAAAGGGAGTGCCATGTTCAGGACTGAAAGGACGAAACAGAGAAGAAAAGTCCACAAAAGAAATATCATGCATGTAATGAGGAGCAGCAGGATGACAATGATGGAAAGACTTGATTGCTTCAGCTGCATGGGAGAGGTGTGCCTCAGGTTCCCATGTGCGATCCGTCTCATCCCAACCTTTCCAATGTATGAGATATTCCAATCTGCGAGGAGTAAGGTGCGATGCAGCTATATAATCAATTTTGAATTCTTTAGCACCTTCGGTATTGATGATAACAGCATCTGGAGTGACGTCAGAATAATCAGAGAGAGGTTCTCGATAAGGTTTGATCCAAGAGACATTAACCATGGAATGAATATGAACCAATGTGGGAAGAATGAGGGTTACTGCATTGGGAAGTACAGCCAAAATGGAATAGGGACCAATCCATTTTTGTGTAAGTTTACAAGCAGTGTAGGGTAATTTGAGATGCTCAGTGGAAAGCCAAACTTGTTGACCAATGTGATATGGGGGTGCATCTGATTGAAGATGATCTGTGTGTTTTTTCATGCATAGATGAGTTTCCTCCAAGGATTTGTGGACTTGTTCATGACTTTGTTGTGCTTCTAACGCAAAGCCCTCGTGTGCACCTTCAAATCCTAACTGGGGTGAATGTCGTTTGGTAATGGAGAATGGACTAGAACTGGTTGCAGATGATAGGGAGTTGTTATGATTGAATTGTGTGAGTTTCTGTTACAAACTCATCCCTGCATATACACTTTTCCTACATTTCCTTATCCTAGTCAGCTCTGGAGTTCAAACCCCACACATGACCTTTCATTTTCCTTTCTTTTTCAGGTCACGTGATCCACAGCCACCAATGATGTCATCAGTCCAGACCACACCAATGACCTCATAGTCTAGACCCTTATCAGTGACATCATCGTTCTAGGCTCTTATCTCTCTTATCATTCTATTCTTAGCTCATGACATCATCATGACTGCGCATGACATCAGACCCTTTACCCTGTGCCTGTGATGTCATACCCTATGTCCATAGCCAGTAGCATTAGTCGCTCTTATCTCTTAATAGAGTTCGAGCTCAGTTTCAACCTTAATTGTACTTGTATAAGTAGTCAGTAGTCGACTGAGGATTGCCCCTCAGTCTTATCCACTTGTTTATTGGGCTTTGGCTTCAGGACTTGTGTGAACCACTCTGCCATCTATTTCGTATCCTAGCTTGTCAGCTAGCAAAGTGACGTTCCCCCATATTCTTCTCTTTATCCTTTGCCAGTAGTTGAGCATCGCTGTGAGATTGTCTGCCTGAGCATTGGCCTTTGCAACAGTTTCAACCATTTCACCCATTTGGTTTGTTTTTTAGCAACATAAGTTCAGAGATATTGTTCTAATTCTCTATTCATCCATTCTGTTTGACCATTGGTTTGGGGGTGATATGTGGTACTAAGGTGTTGGGTAATATCTAGCAAAGCACAAAGTTTCGTAGTGAAGTCAGAAATGAACTGTGGTCCTCTATCGGAAACTGTGGATGAGGGTAAACCATGAATACACCAAACGTGGTTGTGAAATGGTTTGGCTAATTCAAGAGATGAAATGGTTTTACTACAAGGGATGAAAACTGTTTCTTGACTAAAACGATTGACGATGACACAAATGGAATCGAAGGAGTTTACTTTATGTAGTCCAGTAATGAAATCTACTAAAAGATCTTGCCAAGGAGAAGAAGGGGAAGGTAAAGGTAAAAGTTTTCCTGCTGGTTTTGTGCTTTTGCCTTTTGTCTGTGTGCATACAGAACAATGCAAAATATACTTTTTTGCATCTGCTGTTATCCCAGGCCAGGTGTAGAAATGAGAAAGTAAATGTAAAGTCTGTGCTTGTCCAGCATGTACATCTATGGGAGAATCGTGACAAATATGAAGAAGTTCTGTACGTAAGGAAAGAGGAACTAATATTTTGTTTTTACTATTACTAAATAAACCTTTGCTGAGATCGTACTGGAACCCTGGAATGATTTTGTCTTTTATTTTTTCTGTTTCTTTTTGTACTCATTCATAGAATGATGATGAGATTTGGATGTTGTTTATGAATAAGGAAGGAGGAAGCACCGTAATATTGGCATTATGATTTGGATCTATTTCTGCATGATCCGGTCATCAGGATAGAGCATCCGCATGTCTGTTCTGTGATCCTGGTTTGTAAATCATGACATAATTGAATTCCATTAATGTTGCATGCCAATGTGCTTGTCTTTGTGATAAGGTTTGTGGTTTTTTCCAATATTCAAGGTTTTTATGATCTGTCCAGATTTCAAACTTCTGCTGTCCAATCAAATAATGTCTCCATTCATCTAGGGCTCGAATGACTGCTAACAATTCTTTGTTATAAATTGGATAATTCTTTTCAGCAGAGTTTAAGGAATGGGAAATGAAAGTGCAGGGTCACCAAAGGGAATCTTTGCATTCTACCTGTTATGAACTCATCCCTACAAGTACACTTTCCTACACTTCCTTATCCTAGTCAGCTCTTGAGTTCGAACCCAACACTTGACCTTTCATTTCTCTTTCTTTTTTGGGTCACATGACTCACAGCCACTGATGATGTCATTAGTCCAAACCACAGTCATGACCTCATCAGTCTAGACCCTTATCTATGACATCATCGCTCTAGGCTCTTATCTTTCACCCTACGCCCTTATCATTCTATTTTTAGTACATGACATCATACCCTTTACCCTGTACCTGTAATGTCATACCCTATACTCATAGCCAGTAGCAATAGTTGCTCTTATCTCTTCATAGAGTTTGAGCTCCGCTCAAACCTTAAATGTACTTGTATATATAGTAGGTAGTCGACTGAGGATCACCCCTCAGTCTTATCCACTTGTTTATTGGGCTTTGGCTTCAGGACTTGTGTGAACCACTCCACCTGTTACAATTGCCCAGTTTACTCTTTTTCTTTTTCTTTCTTTCCGCTTTTAGACTTATCCCTTAGTCATGTAAAACCTATGCCCAGCATAGCCTTTCAACAAGGCAATGCCCTCTTCCTTGATGATCCATCATCATTTCATCTTGCATTGCCTTCCGCATTGCCCTACATTGCCTCTCCCCTTTTATCTCTGACTCACCTTGTTCTTTCACATTCTAATGCCTTCTATCCACTTAGTCAGCACCCTTACCTTTATCTATATAAACCCTGTAACTCAGTCCATAGTTCTCTAGCTTGGGCTTCCCCTGTATTCCCTCTATCTTGCTTAATATCATTCCTTCACTCTCCTAGTCTCCAGGCTACTACTGAGTGCCTGCTCTCCTCTACACTCTGTCCAATATCCTTCTCTTGTGAAGGGTATTGCCTTGTCCCTGAATGTCCTACCAAGGCGTCAGTGGTACGTTCGCATCTTCAAGACCAAACCTCTGTCAGGACTCGATCCTGTACCTTCGTCTCTCATCCACAAGTAAGGGCTACACTTAGGCAAGTGTAACACCACCATCTCATTCATATCCTAAGTTGCGACCTAGCAAAGTGACATTCCTCCACCTTTTCTCATTACCATCTCTGCCAATAGTTGAGTGTTGCTGTAAGATTGTCTGCCTTAGCATTGGCCTCCGCAACACTACCAACATGACAGCTTCTGTTGCTACATCAGAAGTGTCGGTTTCTATATGAAGTTTCTTTAGCCAATCTGGATATGCTAGTAAAGGTGCTGTGGTAAACATTTTCTTCAACTTTTTGAATGCTTGATTTCGCTCATTTGTCCATATGAAAGGAGTTTCTTTTTTCATAAGGTCGTTTAATGGTCTAGCTATAGTTGTGAAATCTTGGATAAAGTGTCGATAATAGTTGCAGAGACCCAGGAAAGATTGTAAATCTTTTAACTTTTTTGGTTGTGGCCATTCCTGGATTCCATCTACCTTTTTTTGTTGCATTTTGATTCCTTCCTTTGAAACTGTCATGCCCAGAAAGTTGACCTTCTTTTGAGAGAATTTACATTTCAATGGTTTCATGAATAAATCGTTTGCTCTTAACCATTGAAATACTTCTTTGACGATCTCCTGATGTTCTTCAATTGTTTTCCCTGATGTAAATATATTGACGTCATGCATGTATATTAATAGTGTCATCCACATGTTATTAAAGATGTCGTTCATCATTTGCTAAAATGATCTGGGGGAATTGGCTTTTCCGAAGTACATTATGTTATGAACTCGTCCCAGTATGCACTCATTTCCTACACTTTCCTATCCTACTTAACTCGCGAGTTCGAACCCGACACTTGACCTTTCTTTTCTCTTTCTTTTTCAGGTCATGTGACCCACAGCCACTGATGACATCATGGTCCAGACCCTTATCTATGACATCATCGGTCTAGGCTCTTATCTCTTATCTATGATGTCATCATGACATCATACCCTTGACCCTGTGCCTGTACCTGTGATATTATTCCCATTAGCCAGTAGCAATAGTCGCTCTTATCTCTTAATAGAGTTCGAGCTCCTCTCTAACCTTAATCATACTTGTATATATAGTAGGTAGTTGACTGAGGATTACCCCTCAGTCTTATCCACTTGTTTATTGGGCTTTGGCTTCAGGACTTGTGTGAACCACTCTGCCATCTATTTCGTATCCTAGCTTCTCAGCTAGCGGAGTGACGTTCCCCCATACTCTTCTCTTTATATCTTTGCCAGTCGTTGAGCATCGCTGTGAGATTGTCACCTGAGCATTGGCCTCTGCAACACATTACTAAGGGTTTGTATGCTCCGATTGGTGTGATGAATACTGCTTTCCATTCATCACCTTCTTTGATTCAGATGTTATTGTAACCCCATCTGAGATCTAATGTTGTAAACATGTCCACATTCTTTAGTTGATCAACCAAATTGGAGATGAGGGGTAATGGATAGGTATTTTTGATGGTGCTTTCATTTAGATATTGATAATCCATTACTAATCATCATCCTCCATCCTTTTTGGGAATAAAGAATACCGGAGATGTCTGAGGGGATTTTGATGGTCGAATGTAACCTTTCTTTAATTCACCATCTACGAAGTCTCTAACCACCTTCATTTCTTCGTCACTCATTGAAATGATCCTTTCTTTCTTTGGTACAAAATCTTCTTTTAAGTCAATTGCGTGATCCCATGGTTTTCTTAAAGGCATTCGTGATGCTGCACTTTGAGAGAAGACATCTAGAAATTTGTGATAACATTCCAGTACTTGTTTTTTGACTTCATCTTCATCTTCAAGGACTTGAAACATCTTTTGTTCTCATATATTCAGATGATCTTGTAATTCATTGCAGTCGTCCATATAGTTCCAATTGGTGATTGTTTTCTGGATCCAATCTATGGTTGGATTGTGTTGTGTTAACCAATCATATCCAATCAGCATTGTGTGCATTCCTAATACAGTGACATATGCTTCTACTACTTCTGAATGTTTCTGATTGTTGATGACAAGTGTGACTGTATGTGTTATTCATCCTAGTCCTTGAGTTCCATCTGCATTTCTTGTTACTCTTGGTTCTCTCAATGGAGTCGTTTCCATTCTTAATTTGTTGACTACTGTTTGATCAATGAATGTACTGCAACTTCCGCTGTCCAGGAGTGCTGTGGTTTGATAGAGTTTCCATTTTCCTTTAATAGCAATCCTTGCATCAACTTCTACTTCCATGCACATTTCTTTTGACTGATGGGGAAATACTGGTAGAACTTTAGGTTTAGTATGCCATATTCTTTTAATACATGTAGAAAGGGAATTAAGCATGCTATTTTTTACTTCTGGCACCAAGCCCTTCAAGGGACTCCCTTCAGAAGATGACTTAATTACATGACTATGAGATTGACTACCTGTTATACAACCGCTTGTGGTAAGAGACCAAACTGATTCAAAGTCCATTGAGCGCTCAGAAGTTTTCCCCTTATTTCTGAGTGACTCTAATTTAAAGCCTTCACTGCCTTTTCCAATACATCTATTTTATCCTGCATCACAGCTATTTTTGCTCCTTTTTCTTCATCGGCAATTTGAATCTGTGAAGAAGAGGGAATGGGATTGGATGGTTGCTCGGTACTATACCAAGTATTGGTGCATGTGTCAAAGAACATTTCTCTGGATTGTTGTTGCCTAGGACTTGGGCATTGTCTTTTGGTATGTCCTGGCTTGTTACAATTCCAGCAAACGATTGGGGGTCATTCTTTGACCTATTGGACTGACGTGTCCTGGGTGCTCCTCTACCTGGTTGTGTACCGGTGGCAGTAAACCTTGGTGGCAGTGGACCGTTAGGAGGAGGATAATAATATCGACATTGGTATGATTGAGTTGGTTTCTTTGTTTGTACCCTGTCCATCATTGGTCTTTTGATATTCATGTGTTCGTACATCTTTCCTAGTTTAATGTACTCCTTCATAAGCTGGTCTACATCTAGTCTGTCTACATCAAGCATTAGGTATGCTTGATAGTAGATTTTGCGACTGATGTTTTGTTTTAACAACTCTTTCGCATAGAATGGTTTGATCTCCGAATCGATTCGTAAGATCTTGAACTTTTGGATATAGTCTATGATTGATTGACCATCTGTTTGCTTATGAGATTGTATTGCCTTCAAGGCTTCATGGGCAAGAACATCAATTTGGAAATATGTCAGAATTTCCTGTTCTAGCATGTTAAAGTTTGGCCATGCTGCATCTCCGATTTTGAGTACATCTTTCAGATCTGCATAGGAATCTGAGAGATCAATATATTTTCACAGGGTAATGAATGCAAAGCCATCTGATTTTTCTTTGAAACGTGATAGGATGGCGATCGATCTGAGTTTGTCATTTTTCCATTTTTGTTCTTTAACCCATAAGGTAAGATTGAGCCACCATGCTTAGAACTTCTTTCTGTCTCCTTCCCACAATCCAAGGTCAAGGATTTTCTTTGTAACGTCATCCTTCTTTTCACTTTGTGCTTCTAACAATTTGGCTAATTGAGCTGCAAGGTCTTTGTTTGTAGACATTGGTGGAGGGATCAGAGGGTATTGTGGGAAAGGAAAAGAGGGTCCTTGTGGAGTTGGGGGTGTAGGTGGAGTTCTGAATCTGGGTGGTACTTCTTCTTCACTACTGCTCATACAAATAAAAGAGTTTGATTACTCTTCTTCTTCTACAGGTAATCTAGCACGAATTTCCCACTGTAACTGTTCTAGTTCTACTCATACATAAATCCTTGATTTCTCTGAGTTCTCTATGAATGCAACAAAGGTAAAGTGAAATGAAAACAATAGAAAGAAAGATTGTATAAGAGGAGGCAATGATGAGATCCAGATTTTAAAAAAAGGAAATTTTTTCTGATTTTTTATGTTTCTGAGATAACCTGAACTGTCTTCTTTTCTAACTTTGTTTAAGTTCTTTTGATAGAACTTCCTTTGTCTCCTGTAACGTCTTTAGTCTACTAGCCACTCTTCTCTAATCGGATTAGGAAGAAGAATTTCTTCGTCAGCAATAAGACGTTGTTCTCGAAGCCACTCAAGAGTATCTTCCATTTTGACTAGGTGAAGATGAAGTGGAATTGCTATTGGCAATTCCTCCTTCTTTATGCATATGATGGTGCTCAGTGTTCTGCTAGGATTGCTATCCAGTTTTACTTAGTTCCAAGCTAAGTCTTCTTCTTGGTCGTTCCAAGTATTGTCTACTCTGGCTTCTCTGGCAGGTCTTCTTATAGTGAGAGCAGCTTTTTGTCCAAAGATTAGAACCTTGATCTGAAGACCATCATAGTTGAGAATACGGTCGAAGCAGTAGGTGACAAGGGTGAGGAACAGGAAAACTAGGATGTAGAAGGTCTCAAAGTTCATGGACTTGAACTGGGATCAATGAAGGGAAGGAAATGTGAGATAGGAAGTGGAAATGATAAAAAAAACTTTGGATTCTCCAGTGGCAAGTGCTAATCAAAAACTCTGGGTTTATGGCCCACAAGAATTACCCCAATAACCTGGGTAACTTCTTTTACTACTAAAACTGTAGTACTTTGTAATATCGGTGTTCGGATGCTCTACCTCGCCGTTTGCAGCAGCGGGCTACCAGTGTTCAACTATGCCTTCCAGCCCCTAGTGTGGCTTGGCACTATGCTTATCAGTCTTGACGACTGCATGGTAAACGTCTCAAGGGAGACGACTTCGAATGGTACTATGTAGGTAGCCGAAACACAATCTATGGATCCTATCCACTCCCCTAATAGGCATCAGGGGACAATGAAAGTAAAAGTCATGGAAAGCTCTGGCAGGCCCCACTTATCCCTGTGGTCTGGGAGAGTGCTAGGTAGTCTAATCCAAGTGTTGTACACTTAGATTGCTGTCCTTTGCAGTGTACACTCGGTCACTGGCAAGTTGAAAATAGAAGAGGTAGGAATGTGAATGGATCCTCACACACAGCCTTAAGTCAAGGTGACTGAATAACCAAGTGGATTAGAGTGGGGGCAATCACCAGTCAAGTGTCTACTTTATATACAGGTTCAATTAAGGTTGAAGCGGAGCTTGAACTCTATTAAGAGATAAGAGCTATTAATACTATAGGTCCACATCAAGGATGAGTCATAGGGTCTAGGGTATGAGTCATGATCAGTCAGCATGATGTCATGATGATGTCATAAGTCTAAAAATAGAAAGATAAGAAAGATAAGAGCCTAGGCTGATGATGTCATAGATAAGGGTCTGGACCCCTGACTTCATTGGTGGCTGTGAGTCATGTGACCTGAAAAAGAAAGGAAAAAGAAAGGTCAAGTGTCTGGTTTGTGTTACGAACTCGCCCTCTTTCCTACACTTTCCTATACTTTTCTTATCCAACTTAGGTCGACGGTTCGAATCCCACACATGACCTTTTCTTTTCCACTTCTTTTTCAAGGTCACGTGACATGAGTCCAGACCATGACATCATAATGACATCATTGCCATGGCAACCATCTTTTACCATGGCAACCATCATTTGTCATAGTAACCATCAGTTGCCATCACTACCATCTTGTGCCCTAACAACTGATCTGACTCATCCTATTATAACTCCGCTTTAACCTTATCTCGTACATGTATAAATAGTAGGCCGACTGGATGATTGCCCCCCAGTCTAATCCACTTGGTTATTCAAGCTATCTGCTTTGAGGCCTAGTGTGAGGATTAACCTGTCTCGTCTCTACTCTCTCATCGCCAGTGCTTGAGTGTGTGCTGCAAACGTTAGACCTATATTTGAGTGCACAACACTTGGATTAGACTATTGTCGCTCTCCCGGACCACAGGGATAAGTGGGGCCCACCAGAGCTTTCTGTGACTTTCATATTCGTAGTCCCCCGACGCCTATTAGGGGAGTGGTGTTGGCACCACAGATTAGAACACTGCTAGTTTAGCAACTTCGAAGTTTCTCCCCTTGGAGATTTTACCACACAGTCATCAAGACTGATAAGCATAGCGTCAGGCCACATTAGGGGCTGGAAGGCGTATCTCGTACACTGGTATTCCCGCGGGTGACTGTGAGGTAGAGCATCTATAGTAGCTCTAGAATAAAGTCATACTATACGTACATACAAAGTAACCTGGGTTATTGAGGTTATTCGTGCTGGCCTTGCCACTGGAATATACACCAAGAGTTTTTTCCCTCTCTCCCAACCATTTCCATTCCGACCTTCCCTTCCCCTTTCCTACCCCTTCTCCCTCCTTTCAGTTTCCAAACTGGAATTCACTCTCAGCTTCCTGCCCTCCTCCATTGCTCCTATTGCACTTGCGCTCTGCCTCTTCTTTTTCTACAAGTTCTTCCTCCGTGTCCTTGAAATGGGTGGTATTCATTTTGAGATCAACCTTGGGTCTCACCAATTCTCGATCATCTTTGATCGCCCCCTCCTGCTCACCAACACCAACATCACTGCCAACCACCAGTGGTGAAAAAGTGGAGTTCCTCACTCTTCCCCCTCGCACCGCCATACACATTAAATCGGAGTCTCTGGAACTGATTTCCCTTCATCTTCACCTAGTCAAAAGGGAAGATACCCCTGAGCAGCAGATACAAAATCGCCTCAGGGAAGAAACACCAGACTACATCTGCGAGTACTGGTTAAACAATCCAACTTCCCCTCTCCCAAACCCAATCAGAGAAGAGTGGCTTGCAAGCACTAGGCAATACAGGTGTATAAGGAAATTGTACATTAAAAACGTACAAAAAGAGTGCAAGGAAGCAGGAGGATACCTTAGAGGAAAAAGGTCTCTTAAAAATCAAAAGAAATACTCTTTTTTTTAGTTCTTCTATTTTTGTAAAAACTTTACTTTTTTTTCGAACTCTTTTTCATCCTGGATAAAACTCCTGTTCTCATCGTTTCTCTTGTACTAGCAATCATTGCAGTTCTCTTTGCCATTCTTTGGATAGTGTGTTATATCATCGCTTGGCACAATGCTCCTAGGATAGAAAGGGAGTTAATAGAACTCACTACTGTGGACATTTCTCATATATGAAAAACATCCTAGAAATCATACATACTTTTTTCCTTACAGTTCAAATTCTTCTTTTCCAACTTTTCCTATATACTCTTTTATTTCTTGCAACTCTTTTTCTTGTTTTACAAATCATTCAGTGCTACAGGCAGATAAAGGAGATTAGTAGGATAACCAGGAAGGTGGAACAAATTAGAGACGAACTTTGTCATCTTGCATGAGTAGTAGTGAAGTAGAAGCAGCATTACATTCTGATACTGAATCTGATCTAACTACTCCCCCTGTTACTCCACCACCTGATACTCGTACCCCTACTCCTGAACCTCCTCAACCACCAATGACTACCCCTGATGATCTAGCTGAGGCCTTGGCCAAGCTAATCGAAAAGAAAGACGATGTCACAAAGAAAATCCTAGACCCTGGTACTTGGGAAGGAGACAAAAAGAAGTTTCGATCATGGTGGCTCAACCTACACATGTGGGCACAAGCACAAACTTGGAAGGATAACAAAATCTGTACGCTAGCTGTCCTATCTTGCTTCAAAGGAAAAGCTGCAGATTTTGCATTCATCCAAACCAACTTCTATGTTGAAGCAGAGAACCAACCTACAAGCGCAGCAGACAATACTCTGTTAGGAATCAACGCCTGGCCTATCTTTGCCAACTTGGAGAAAAGAGTAAAAGAGTACTTCCAAATCGCAGTACTCGCACACAAAGCGTTAAAAGAGTTGATAGCACTAAAGCACATAGAAGGGCAGCCAATTGACGACTTCGTCCAGAAGTTCACAATCCTTTCTTTCGATGCTAGGATCGACGCATTCTATGCCAAAGAACTTCTTAAACAAAACATCAGTCATTGAATCTACTACCAGGCATATGTAACTGCAAATATCGATGTAGAAGCATTAACAACCGATGCTCTACTTGTAGAATATGCCAAAATTGGACGATTGTTCGAGAAGATTCGCATAGAAAGGCTAGCAGCTGAGAAATCGCCCATGCCAAAGAAACCTACTCCTTACCGTCGCTATCAATTTTATTCTTCTTCTTCCTCTTCCTCCACTCCACGGTTCACCAATGTTGGTACCCAACCAGGTCGTGGTGCTCCAATGGACATACATGTCGCACAACTTCCGGACAGACCCCCCATCATCTGCTGGAACTGTAATAAACCAGGACACACAAAACGTCAATGTCCTAGTCCTAGACAACAGTCCACTAGGGGAATGTTCCTAGATACACGCACCAACACTTGGTATGAACCGTCCCAGAATCCCCCTTCTTTTCCTTCCTCTTTCCAGATCCAGATTGCTGATGAAGAAAAGGAAGCCAAAGAAGCCACTTACAAGGACAGGATTGCCGTATTGGAAAAACAGGTAGCAGCAGCTCAGGCTTTAAATTAGGTTCGCTCAGGAACAAGGGGAAAGCTTCTGAGCAATCTAAGGACATTATATCAGAATCGGTTAAGTCATTTACCACAAGCGGTTGTATTAGTAGTCAGTTTCATAATCATGTACCTAAGTCTTCTTCTGAAGGGAGTCCTTTGAAAGGCTCGGCACCAGAAGTAAAAAAAAGTGTGCTTAATTCCCTTACTGATTTGATAGAAAATATTCGTACAAAAAATATACCTAGATTTATTCCGACAATTCCCCATCGGTTTGAAGTTGAGGATGAGATGAATGTGTTAATAGAAGCAAGAGTACCAACACCGGAAGGATGGCATCCCCTGAGAGTCACAGCACTACTGGACAGTGGCTGCACAAGTACATTCATCGACAGAAACATAGTTGAAACCCTAAAACTCGAATGTATGCCACTTCGTCAGCCAGTACCAATCCGAAATGCAGATGGGACGTTCAATTCCAGAGGTGTCATTACTCATACTGTCTCCATGGTAATCAGTATCCAAGGACATGCAGAAGTGGTTGATGCCTATGTATCCACATTAGGAACCCACCCAATGCTCATTGGATATGATTGGTTAATGTGCCACAACCTGGTGATTGACTGGAAACAAAAAAAGATCACCCATTGGCGATGTACCAATTATTGTTCTATGCTCCACGATGTCATGTACCAAAGAGAACAAAAGATGTTCCAAATACTTGAGGACGAAGAAGAAATCAAGAAACAAGTTCTGGAGTGTTATCACAAATTTTTGATGCCTTCTCCCAAGAAGCAGCCTCACGAATGCCCTTACGTAAACCTTGGAATCATGCCATCGAGCTAAAAGAAGACTTTGTACCTAAAAAAGGAAGGATTTGTTATGAGCTCCCGCTACCCGTGGCAATTTCTTTCCTCTCTCGTTCTATTCACTACGCCGTTCTATTTGTTATGCTCACTGCGAACTCTTGATGTCCAGCGACGTGAGGAAACTGAGAATGCTACGCTCACTGCAAACTCTTGAAGTCTGGCGAAGTGAGGAACCCAAGAGTGGTTTCATCCTAGATGCATAGACTTCCTGTGACCAGCGCACCCCGAGAGAAGCGAGGGGAGATGTGCGATGTGGAGGGGTTTGGTGACGGTAGACCCCTACCACCATAGTAACATGAGGAGGGAAGTCAGACGACCGAGTGGGGAGATCTAGGGGATACTATACGACTAGCCCAGGCGGTTACCCAAGAGAGTGGCCCGGTGACTAGAAGCAGTGGATGCCCGTTTGATAAGGTCCATCCGAGAGGATGGTGGCTCAAGGCGGAGGCCCAGTGCAACCCAGAGGATGGACTACATCCGAGGGTCTATAACTGCAGGTGCGAAGTACGGCTCTTCGC
>JBBPMK010000497.1:0-15544 GCA_038090295.1 Boletus semigastroideus | reverse complement strand
AATGTAAGATATTATAAGTGATTATAATTAACTTATCATTCGAAAAAAAAAATTTATAATGTATTATAAGGTCTTGTAACGTTAGGGTGCCGGTCCTGATGCTTCCATCTCTTCGAAGAGCCGAAAGGTATGACAAGTCTCACGCTACTCCAGTTGATATTTTTTGACGAGATCCCGACTTTCTGTAGGTTGTACGCACCCATGCCACATCATGCGTGCCGGACCGATGGTGTCGAAGCTTTTAGACTTTTGCTTGAGTCTACGAGTTCGATTCAACGTCCAGGAGAACGGTTTCATAATTCTGCGATTGTCGCTGACCCCCACTGCCATTTCCCATTTCCCGTACTCAAGTTCACAGTCTACGCCGTGGATGCTATCACAAAATTTTTTTTTTCGAGTGGACCAGATGGGATAACATCGAGTAGGTTTTGATCGTTGCCGTCTCAAAACGCGATCCAAGTCGCGCTGATATCTGATTGTAGCTGGTCACGGTACTTTACCTTCACAGTGGGATGCCAGACATCCCGACAGACATTGTCACAAGGGTGGTTCGCGCTGACTGCTGGGCTCCAACCATGGACCCTTGCTCACTTTACTTGACGTGGCTAACGGACGGTGAATTCAAACGGTTTTTCTTGATAGACGACTTTTCTTCCCCTTGAAATCCTGTTGCTTGGTTCAAATATGAAGATATATGACTGACTGAGCCTATATTTTACATACGTGGAAGTGACTTGCTCTCCCATTTCACTTCCATCCACGTTGCGCCTCGCTTGTGTCGTCGATCTCGAGAACATTACCCATCTCTTGGAACGGTTGTCAGCTATTAGGGAGTTCATGTATGTCATTCAAGATAACCACCATCCAACCGGTCAGCCGGCAAGCATACCAAAACGATTGCCAAGTAAGTGATCTCGCATCCATCAATAATCACGCACCCGCTCACATTATGCCATCCTATGACTCTGAGTTATTCGGAGCTCAGACTATTTGTGGATGACTCTGTCTGTGCAACGTAGTTGTATGCAGCCACTGCCACGGACTTCGGAAGAGAAGCATTACCGAACGAACTTTGTAGGGCGGTGATTTGCTGAAGTCTACCGGACTCCAGACTTTCGAATACTGGTAAAACGAATTGCTCTGATTTTCAATGCCAGTACTGCCGTGTAGGGCAAGGTCCAAAAGCTGGCTGCTGAGCCTTTACAGTCACACGTTCCAAGTATGTTTTTATGTGTTCAGCCCTTCACGGACGCATCAACCACGGTCCGTAGTCATCACACCAACTGCTTCCAATTGTGTTCGTCTACGTAACATGGCCTCTACGGAGCTAAATCAAGCATTGCGGGCAATTGTGACCGCATACATTACTATGTCCCTTCGTGGCACTGCATGAACGGACAGTGATGACCATGACCAGCTTCTTTCCGTGACTTTGATCGGGCATAAAATGCTCTCTGGTCAACCACGACTTACTCGCCTTTCTGCCTCACCATAAACACTCATTATGCTGAAGTCCCTCTCAGCCCTCTTCCTTCTTGCCACTTCCGTCGTTGCTCAAGGTGCTTTCATCTCACTCCCGACGTTCAACCAAACCGTGAGTGCAGGAAGCAACCTTACCGTCCAGGTGATACAACCTGTACGTTTCTACGGCTTGTCTCCTTGGACACACCACTCACCGCACTCCTCGTTCTCCAGGACTCTTTGACAAACTATGAAGAGGTTGCAATCGTCATCGGCGTGCAGTCTTGTCCGAACGGCTCTTGCTTCCCGCCTTCAGAGGTTCTAGGCACAGTCTTATATAATGGGCCGTATGACCCACAGTTCTATTCGGCCCCGTACTACCAACCCTACCAAAACTTCACTGTGCAGATCCCCAGCACAGTACCGGCTGGCACTGCGTTGATCGGTGTCCTGCACCTTGAGCTTGTTGGGGTGAGTTAACATAAACGACATCAGGACAGTTGAAATAGGATGCTGACGATTCCTTAGGCTGGATTTGAATCTCTGTTTGAGTCGCTGAACCAGACGATCACGATTGTGTGACGTGCACAGCGAACAGACAGGTATTTTATGTATTTGAGACCCTTCAACGTGTCCACGACATATTATCTTTATCCTTGTAGTGTATACGTGTAAATCGTACATTTCACTGAAGAAGAATGATGTATTTGTCTTCTGAGATCCCATTCAATGACTTCCCCAAAGAGTACATCATTGGCACGTGACCTTGGAACGAACCATTTACAACACCCTACAACCAATATCCTCGCGTTGCAGCTTGGGATTTCCTTCTCGCCGCGTGTCTGTCTGTTGTTCTACTACAGTGAGCAAGGCAATGGCAAGTCGATGTGGGTAGTTTGACGCACGGAAGCTCAAGGAAGTTCACAATGGGCGATTATTACTTTCTTTTTCTTCGTGCGCATAACCACATAACTTGGTTGCTAGTCATCCTCGTTTTACGCGTATTGCGCGTATTGATTGGTCAACATGGACAAATGGTTCTTCTCTGTCAATCATTCGGTGGCGTATTACAAGACGGCCCACTTTATGCCTCCCCAGGAGCTCCGCGATATTAATAATTGCACCCCTTACAGATTTGGAAAGCACCGTTCTGGGAATGGACCCCTGATGGGATGATGCTAGCTCATGCCTCCTGGCGTTCCTGACCGTACATGGAGGTTGAAGACCGTATCCACTGCCTATGGGCGACCTGGGCATGCCTTGGTGAGCGGTCGTAGTTTGTCATTCCGTCGGAAGCTGCCTGCGTCCTGATTGATGTCATTGCCAAGTGGCTGAGAAAAGGCTGCGTCGGGGGGATAACATCCATGATCCGATCGCGACGAGATCGCCGGATCAAAGGGCGAATGCTTATGTACTCTGGAGTTTTTAGCGTCACGGCAATTCACCGAGTTGAGTCCGAGTCAGACCGAACGAAACGGAATCAGCAAAGGATGCCGAAGAATGCGAGAATGCGGTGTCATTCGAAAGAATCAGAATCAAGGCATTGGCACAAGAGCGACCGGAAAATTGAAGCATGGATTGGGTGAGTTAGCTCTTCACAGCCGATGCTAGTTGTTGTCATTCCATTGTGATATTTAGATGTGACCAATTCATTAAATTTTGGCCGGCCATTAAACGAGCTAAGGCCGTGACTTGCTAATGCACACGCACCAGACACATATGACCCTGCATCAGCGCTGAGCACTACCACAAGAAGCGTCCAAAATACGGGGCGTTGAGCAATCGACAAACCTTGAGGAAAGGTTTTCTTATGGCTTCTAGTACGAGCGTGGAGTTCCACCGTCCGCGCACTACCATTTGTTAAATTCCCACCCCAGCTTGCACAATCACTTCCAATGGCGCATGCTCTGAATCGCTTTTCTCTATGGGGTTAAATCGCGGACGATCGTGGCCGCATACCTGAATAATACAACACCGCTCAACCATGACCACTCCATTTCTTTCGTTGGGTATAAAATGTAGAGTACTTTGTACCAACGTTCGACCCCAACTTTACTGGCGTCTTCGTTCCTTGCAGATAGTCTCACCATGATCAAGTCCCTTTTCACCCTCTTCCTCTTTTCCACTGCTGTCTTGGCACAGCGCGCTCTCATTTCACTTCCAGCGTTCAATCAAACTGTGAATGCTGGAAGTTCCATTATAGTCCAGGTGCAGCAACCTGTATGTCTCACCCTCTCTGCAAATGTCTTTTGGGTCATCTCTTCTCACAATGATCGCGTTCTTGCCTCGTTTCCCACTGGCAGGACTCCTTGACAGGCTATGACGAAGTTGCCCTCGTCATCGGCTTTCTGTCTTGTCCGAACGACGCTTGCCCCAGTCCGTTAGAGACTTTAGGAACAGTGTTGTACAATGGGCTATTCAACCCTCAGTTCCACGAATCTTACTTGCCCCCGTACGAAAACTTCACTGTACAGATCCCCAGTGGAGTACCATCCGGCACTGCTGCGATCACTGCGGTGCACCTTGAGCTCGTTGGGGTGAGTGAAAATGACATCTGTAAGCATGGGATGAGACGCTGACATCTACCTCTAGGCATCGTACGAACCGCTCTTCGAGGGACTGAATCAGACTATCCAGATTGCATGAGGCATTCTGATATTTTACCTTGTAATCAACTGATCTTCGTTCGAATTGTTTCCTCGACTTCATACCTTACTAGTACCAGAAAATATCATGTCTTCATCATCAAGTTTGTTTGTAGATAGAAGAATTGTGATATTCCACAAACTACCGATCCCCAAGTGGTCTTGTCTGTAGCATTTTCACAAGCCCGGAAAAGGATACGTATCCTTTGCGGCTTTGCTGACGCCTCCCGGTGTTCATGACCACATAAGGAGATTGAAGTCGGTACTCACTATTTTTAGGCCGTCAGCGACCTTGGACGTGTTGCTTACACTGCAAGAGTCATATAGTTGGTGAGCAGCTGTAATCCGTCGGAAACCACTGGCAGGATGACCTATGTCTTCATCATTTTGGGCCGTCAGGAGGACCGTCGGGTATACGTTACAAAGGGCTGTCGGAAACCACGCTGGGTCGGGCCTCCGTAGGCGGACCGAGGAGGCGACGTTCTGTGTCCCAGTGCGGCTCTCCGTCGTCACTCCAATTATAAACCCATCCACCTAAATTCTCCTAGCCCTTCACGCTCTCCAATGTCCGCCGTCGTAAGTCTCACCAACGCGCACACGCCCGCACCGGACTGACGAGTCCATCACCAAAAAAAAAACGCAGGTCGACGCCACGATCCAAACGAAACTCGGGTCCGTCCAAGCGGAAGAAGACGCCTGCATCCTCGCCTCCTTCGACAGCGACGTCGCCTACACCGTCGGGAGCCTCATCCGCACGCACTGCCAGCGCAAGCACCCGACCAGCGCCGCAGTCGTGTCGATCGTGCACGCCAACCTCTCGCAGCTCCTTTTTTTCGCGGCGTCGCGCCCGGGGACGTCCCCGGACGAGCTGTGCTGGATGAAGCGGATGGAGGCGACGGTGTTGCGGTGGGGGATGTCGACGAAGCGCATGGAGTTGCAGCTGCAGCTAGGGAGGGCGCGTGACGAGACGGTGCACGCGACATTGCAGCGGATTTTTGAGGTGGACGCGAACACGTATACGTCGTATTGGGGCGGGTTTCCGGTGCGGGTGAGGAATGTGCAGGGGACTGTGGGCGCGATCGTAGTGTGCGGGTTGAAGCAGGAGGAGAACCACGCTGTGATCGTGGACGCGATTCAGGAGTATCTCGGGACCCAACGAAACCAGTAGCTAATTACAGTAGCTAATTACTCACCTACATGTCATGAGTGTAGTCAAAACAAGTGTCAATACAACGCGCGTCGGACACATACGCGTGCTCTTATTCGAGTTCCTCACGATAGCATGCCTGCATCCACGACCGAGCAGGTACTCTCGATTTCTGGTTGTGTATAAACCCACCGCTGACCATCACTGCTGCAGCTTACAGCCCTCGAGAACACCACCGTCAGTGAGTAGACCCTACCCTCGGACATCGTATGCCTACGTCACCGAACAAAACCCATCCGTTGACCAGTCGTGCACCCGCTCGTGCTCTTGTCGGTGACGGACCACCACGCCCGATCCGTATCGCGTAACTCGACGAAACGAGTCATCGGTGTATTGCTCGGGCAAGACAATGGCAAGACGGTCAACGTCGCCAACTCGTACGGGATCCCGTTTGAAGAGGACGACAAGGACAGCAAGACGTGGTTTCTCGATCATAATTACATCGAGGGCATGTACGACATGTTTAGAAAGGTCAACGGTATGTTCCGCCACTCCACGCGGGCGATATTGTATGGCATTGCATTGACACACATACACACAGCACGCGAACGCATGATCGGGTGGTACCACACGGGGCCCAAGCTGAGAGCGTCGGACCAAGAGATCAACGACTTGTTCAAACGGTATATCGCCAAGCCGGTCATGGTCATCGTCGACGTACGGCCCGACACGGTCGGGATTCCCACAGACGCCTATTACGCCGTCGAAGAAATCAAAGACGTACGCCCCTGCCGTCCCTTTTCGCGTCCTCCTCACTCGCTCTTTGTGTTGTAGGACGGCACGGAGACGCGCAAAACGTTTCTCCACGTTCCCTCAGCGATCGATGCGGAAGAATCCGAAGAGATTGGCGTTGAGCATCTCCTGCGCGACATCAAGGATTCGACGACGACGACGCTCGCGACGCGTGTGAGCGAGCAGCTGGCGTCGTTGCAGGGTCTGCAGATGCGGTTGCGTGACGTGCACAGCTATCTGTTGGACGTGGCGGGTGGGAAGTTGCCGGTAAACCACCAGATTATATATCATTTGCAGGACGCGCTGAATCTGCTTCCGGATCTGAGCGATGCGATGTTGACGCAGAGTTTTACGTCGAGCACCAACGACGAGCTGTTGGTGGTGTATTTGAGCACGTTGTTGCGGGCGGTGATTGCGCTACACGCGTTGGTGGACAACAAGGCGACGATTGGACGTACGGAGATGGAAGAGGGCGGGGACGAGAAGGAGAAGGAAAAGGAAAAGGAAAAGAAGAGCGAGCCAGGCAAAGACAAGGACAAGGACAGGGGACTCTAATTACGTTTAGGGCACGTGTTGGGCACGTGTACAACTGTGCACCGTGTGATCCTTTTTTTTTTTCTTGCTCCTCCTTCTGTTCTGGTCCTCGATCTCGGAAAAAAAGAAAAGAGAAGAAAAAGAAAAAGTAGGCCAGTCGTCGTCGGCGTGCAACTTGGAGGACGAGCTCGTCGTCGTCTTTCTAACCTCCCTTTTTTTCGCAGGTGAAACTTGGAACAAGACCGTATGATGTCAGGCGCCCGTGGATGTTTCAATTGTGGAGGCTGTGCGTGGCGTTTTCGCGTTGTTTCGTCTTGCCTTTTGCTTTCTCCACCCACCCCATTTTATCTACATCTATCATCCGTGTGTTGAGCGGTGCTGACGTGGACCGCTGTGTTCATTTTTTTTTTTCGCATTATATCGTACCGATGACCAATGACACCATTTGATACGTGCGTCGCGACAATGTCATTCAGTCGGCCATCAAGCTGCCAACTGCCCTAAGGCTGGCACGCCTACATGGTAATGTTTGATCTCTGATGGAGGGGGGTCGTTGCTCATCGTTATGGCGTCGCGTCGTTTTTCACATCTCAGCTACAACTGTGAGTCGCTTTGTCGTTGGTCGAACGGATTGCGACTGACGACGTCGTGCACATATAGGTGGGATGGAAGGCCACGTGTCTCGCGATTGCGCTATGGAACAAAAGGCTAAGTCTTGTTACAAGTGCGGTCAGGAAGGTCACATTGTGCGTCGTCGTCCTTGTTCTCTCTCTCCCTAACTTGACGCGCTGACGTTTTTTTTTGGCATCCAGTCGCGTGACTGTCCCCAGGGCGGTGCGAGTGGTGGTGGCGGCGGTTGGGCCACCACGGGTGGGTCTTCTGGCCAGGAGTGCTACCGCTGTGGCAAGATTGGCCATATCGCGCGTGCGTGCCCCGAGGGTGCTGCGAATGCTGGGTATGGCGGTGGAGGAGGAGGTTATGGTTCGTTTGGTGGTGGTGGAGGTAAAACTTGGTGCGTCACCCTGTCTATCGATGGGTCTCACTTTTGAATGTCGGTCCGTGCAGTTACTCGTGTGGTGGGGTAGGCCATTTGTCGCGCGACTGCGTCCAAGGGTCCAAGTGCTACAATTGTTCTGCTATTGTGTGTGGGGTTGACTTTCTCGGTGGTGAGAGGTGCTCATGAGGTGTTTATAGGGACATATCAGCCGGGATTGCCCTCAGCCACAGAGGCGCGCTTGCTACACGTGTGGCTCCGAGGGGTGCGTATCTATCGTCGTTGCCGGCTCGTTTACTCACGGAACCATCAGACACATTTCCCGTGATTGCCCTGGCGTTGTTGGCACAGAAGGCGTTTGAAGGCGTGGGTGGAGATATCCCCTCCCTTTGTATTGAGAATTGTTGAATATGTCTCTCTTTTTCTTGCGCGCTGCATATGTTTTTTTTTTACGCCTCATGTCCTATATTTCTTTGCACGGTCCGGTGTTATCTCGATACAATCGTGTTGTACATACGCAGAAACGCACTTCCCGGTTCGGTCCGACTATTTTCGCACGACTTGAGGAGGGCCCGCTTTTTTTCAGTCGATTGTTTACTTTCAATTACCATTTACCTGAGTCGTCGTTCCTTGCTTCCCTCTATGCAGGCTCTCCGTGTCGCGCGTCCAACCGCCCATCTCGCCCTCCGCCGTCTCACCACGGCCGCGCCATCCCCGAGCGCGGGGATGCTCATTACTTTAAGCAACGTCGAAGCGCAATGGGAAAGGCTCTCTACGGCCGATCAGACGAGCCTTCAGAGACAGCTCGAAGAAATTCAGAAAAAAGATTGGAAAGCGTTGTCAGTGGACGAGAAAAAGGCTGGTGCGTGCTGGTCGCAACGATGACACACTTCACGACGTCCTGACCGACAAACCCAACACGCACGCGCGCGGGGGGCAAACACAATAGCCTACTACGTCGCATTCGGTCCACACGGTCCACGGACGCCCGTCAATCCGCCCGGTCAAGGTCTGAAAGTGTTTGTGTGCACGATGGGGTTGGTGGGCGTGGCTGGGTTGCTGTCGTGGGCGGTTCGTTCACGGGGTGCGTGGTTAACTTTGCGTTTCTCGCTGCGCATATATATAGGGAGACTGAACGCGATGCGGTAGCACCACCACCACCCAAGACGCTCTCGCGCGAATGGCAAGAAGCGTCCAACGAGCGTGCGCGGGAGCAAAATTTGGATCCGATTTCGGGTATGTCGTCTCTCTCGTGTGGCCGTGTGGGTGGGTTGTGCTCACGCCCTGCAGGTATCTCGTCGGAAGGTTATACCGGCAAGGGGTTCGTGCAAAAATAAGGGCCCGATCCTTCCCTTTGCAGCCGCGTTGTTGGGTCTTGGGCGCGCACGTGTCGCGTCTCATCTGTGGATTGCTAGCATGAGATTTCGCTCGTACGACACTCACGCACACTTTTTCTTTTCTTTTCTCTTACATAAATAAAGGGGGAGTGCTGTCGGGGAGTAGAGTAGAGTGGATGATCGTGTTCTTTTCTTTTATTGATATCTCGTCGCGTGCGTGCGCGGATCGTCGTCAATTGTCGATTAGTACTTTTGGATCAAGAAACCAAAATTAAGCGCTGTCGGAATCCGTCTTTCGGGCTTGAGCCCCGAACGAGCCAATCCTGTTAGCACACTCAGAGGCATCGAGAAACGTGCTTCAGAGTCGGTCCATGGTTCATCGGAAAGCTGTTCACAGGCTGTCGGTAGGAAAGATTGCAGAGGTACGTGGCACTGGGTGCACTCTGGCAGAGAATTGAAATCCCATCGCGTTCTTGGAAACATCTCAGAGGGCGATCGCAATCGCTCCGATCTAATCACCTTTCCCCCCACACCCTTGTCATTCGACGTGGGTGACCACCGTCCACGGAAGACCTAGGAATTCTAGTAGGAAATCCGTTCCATTCATTCGGCAGGAAGACTTGTGCTTGGACGGATGTCGGGTTGACCCCATGCGGAAGCCACTTGCGCAAGAAACAAGAAAGCAGATAATCCACGTCCTTTGTTTTGAAGATCTTTCAGACCCGGCTGATCAACGACTCGGCTGATGCCATGATGTCGGTCTGGAGTCTGGTATGTCACCGTGGAACCATCATTTGGCCGAGAACAATCTACGCAATTGGAACTACGTCATCATTGCGGGCGCTGGATGCGCACGTCCCCCGACATGCAGCAAAAAAAAACGAGAGAGAGAGACGCTCTGCTGTAACAACCCAACGTTTTTTTGTTCCTCCGAAAACGGCTAATTCTCCGGAGGCGTGATGACCTCCACGCCTGAGTTGCCGACATATGCATTCATAGCCCTACTCGTTTTGATATCTCTGGCGACTATCGGTAGAGAGTCCAAACGGCGCCCTTGTTGGTGTTATCGTCATCTTTGACATGCTCGGAAAGCGTAATACGGTGGTGGAAGGCGTACCTTGGATGGACGCAGCGTCGCGGGAGACCATGTCCCCCACATTCGGGATAACGATCACTGCAGCCACGGCAAAGCCGAGGTAGAACGCAAAGCACACGAACAAGGATGGGATGCGCATGGCGCCGTCGGCTAACAATCTGTCTGGGTGAGTACCTTGGGAATGTTTTTTTTTAAATCCCCGTCACGTGAGATTGATGTGCCTGTGGCACTCGCAGCTGAGAAAACGTGATACTTTTGTTCCTGGTTGTTTTACCATGTTGCTAAAATAATTCATCATGACAGGTTGAGAACGTGAAAATGGTGGGCCGAAGCTGTTGACTCCTGTACGTAGGCGCGCGGCTCTTGCTTCCCCCCTCTCACCATTCCTTGACTCTGAACCACGAACTTTGTTGTGCTTACCGTCTTGAAATGGCCGCAGCAGACACACAAGACTACAAGAACCTTCGAGAGAAGTTTAGGCGTTTCAGAATTCTTATTATGGGACGTGCGAACGCTGGAAAGACGACGATTCTTCGGGCGATTTGCAACACTACGCAGGATCCGGAGATTTATAATGGAAATGGGAACAAGGTATGCGTCTAGGGCAATACATGCTATCGTGTCATACGCTAAAGTATGCGGTCAGCTTGATCCGTCGGTAGTCGAGGCATCCTCGGGCGTATGTCTTGTCTCACGCCGCGTCGGGTTACTCAGCTTAAACTGTGATTAGCGCGGGAATCACATTGTCCAGAACGAGCTGATATTCCGGAGCAATAACCAATTCGTCTTCCATGATTCACAAGGATTCGAAGCAGGCCGCGAAGCCGAGTTCTCGCTGATGAAGGAATTTATTGAGAGTCGTGCAAAGACCACCACTCTCGAGAAACGCATTCATGCGATATGGTAAATAGGATTATCCTGCCTTGGTGTTTGTAAATCATGTTTCATGCAGGTATTGCATCCCGATGGACGAGCTTGGCCGGGCGATCCAGTGCTCCGAGGAAAGGTTTTTTGACCACTGTGATCCTTGCAATGGTGAATTTCTATGCCACCTCCTCCCGTATTGGACTGATGCAAGGGATTGTTTAGTCCCTGTTATAGTGCTATTCACGAAATTTGACGCACTCCTGCCGGTAGCACTTGGAAAGTTAACACCTGCTGATCGGCGACTGCCTCCACGAGAACAATTGTCAATGGCCAAGTCCCGTGTCGAACAGATATTTGATGAAGCCAAAGTCTGGCGTCGTCTTCACCAAATGAAGTACATTCCAAAGTACTGTGTCCGGATCGAAGGTCAGTGTTGTTTCCTTTGACGTGCACATCTTGACGTTCATCTTTATTCAGACATGCACAAGTCGAATGAGGGATGTGACAAACTTTTGGAGATCACTGCGATCTCCCTAAATCGGCGGGCCTTGCGAATGTTGCTGATTTCAGCCCAGGAAGTGAATATTTCACTTTGTGTCAAATTTGCAACTCGGCAGTGAGTGGGTCTATGTGACAAACTGTGATTTTGCCTGACACAATGAAGCTTGGTAAAGCTGACAGATGATTTGTATGGCTCACTCCTTCCGAGGCCTGATCCAAGTTACCAAGTATTTGAGGTATTGGCTTTCTGGTTTCCTCATATTTAGGTAAGGGAGAATTTACTCACAGATTGTATACTAATAACCATGTATCATTACAATGTGATCACAGTGAGTCATGCATTTTCCATCATGTTGCATATGTATCACCACTTGCAATCACTGATTCTAATACTTTGGAAGCACTAGAGTGTGAGTTATGCACTTACACTGTTATACCATGCATGCTAATAGTTGCACATTTATTCCCTATTGCCTCTCAACATTACAGAAGGTAAGTTGTGCATTATCAGACCTTGATGACATCATGATCCTGGACATTATAGTATAGAATGCAAACTACTGAGTAATGTCATGCTGATGGATCCATTTCACATTCCTGCCTTTGAAAATTGCAGAGGGTAAGTACTTTGTGGTATATTTGTATGACAATCAAGCTCACTTTTTAAATTTATTTCTAATGTCACCTTGTACCATGGAAATTGCAGGGAGTGAGTTGTTAATGATATGTCCAATCTATCTTCTTTAATCACATCCTTGATATATAGCTGGTGTGTAGTACCTTTCTCCTGGGATGATCAAGCTCAGGATCTTATTTTTTAATTGGCACTCATAGCTGGTAAGTTGTATGTATATTGTAGCAAGTCAGTGCATTGATGCACTCTGACATTCAATCTTACAGGATGTGAGTTCAATATTACTGACTTTATGCTTTCTTTTATTTTGAGAATCATATGTAGAAAGTGAGTTTTTCCCTATGGTAATGAAGTCATGATGCTGATAATTCCAAATGCTTTTGGAACTTGTAGAATGTAGGTGTGCAGAATATGAATGGAATATCTTGATTCATATCCATTCCAATTTGACTTAGGTCTTAATGCCAGTAAGTTGACCTTGCATTTGGGGTTTGATGATTCACCTTGGGACATCATGAATAGGAAGTAAGTTTTGTGCTGTGTTGTGTTATCCAGATAATTCCATTCACACACACCCATGATGGAATTTATGCACAGTGGGTAAGTAAATTCTTATGGCATGATAATGAATTCATCTCTAATTACATTCCATGTTGGAAATCATGAATAGTGGGTTAGTAGTTTATCATGGCATGGCAATGAGCTAGATGTGCTAAAGACTTTTTATATTGAATATTCTTGGCCATATAGTCAGTAAGTTGGATGTTACAATACATTGATATGAGGATACTAAAATTCTATCCTGCTGTAGAATGTAAGTGCATTCTCAATACCAATTTATAATTATACTCAAAGAGTTTATTTCCATTATTGCAACATTCCATCTATATAGCTGGTATGTTTTCTACCATCCTTGTATATTCTTGCTACAATGCTGTACATTCAACAGGATGTAAGTTTATAGTTGAGGCCTACTAAATAACTTACCTATGTCATCATTAGATGGTAAGAATTTAAATGTCAAAGATTCCTCATTATTGATTATATGTAGGAGGTTGGTCCACATCACAAGATCTTATTATTTGATTAATCTATGGTTTTGCAACCTTACAGCTGCTCACCAAGAATCAGGTAGATCCATTTGTAAAGGGAAATATACTCTTTATTGATGTTCCTTATTCAATGTAGGTCCATGTTGATTCTGATTATGACACCCTCAGAGCTTATAATCTGGTATTGGTATATTTCCTTGCAATAAACCTGAGTCTAATGGTGAACTAGGCAGTATTTACCTCATGGCAACAAATCCTTCAAGCTGGTGTTGGTATGTTTGGAATACTTTGTGTGTATAATACACTGCTGATCTCATACAATGGAGACAACATTCTAGTATCAGAGCACTCCTTTTTTCTTTCTCAGAAAAATGATCCTCAGCCATTTTCTTCTGCATTCAAGATGTATATAACATCAGGATTATATGGCAGGGTTAGAAAGGAATTAGCAAATGTCTTCAGGCAATATGGCAAAGCAACATATGACCAGAAAGTGAACATGGTTAGCAATGTTCTTACCAACAATTGCATGTATGTGTGAAACATATTCAGCATATCATCTGTTAACAGTTTATCAGTGCTAAAAATGGATCTTTTGCTGTGCCTCAGATTCTTGAGAAGGGAGAAGGGCCAGGTCAATGCAAGTGATAGCTCAGCTCTAATGGGACTCTTGGTGTAAATCTTGTACTTGCCTAGATGTCATGTTTTGGTTACTGTATTACTACTTGTCAGGGCTAGAGAAGTCAGGAAATTGGAAGTTGAAGATGAATTCCATGTATCTGTTAGCAATAGCCACTTGATTGCAGATGGAAAACAAACAGTGTTATTTTTTAAGTTGGCACATATCTACCTCAGCTCTTGTCCATCCCTTCCATCTTCAATTCAACAGACTCCTAATTTATAACCAAAGTTACACCTTATTCACACAAAGATTCCATAGACAAGCTTTAGATGTTTTTTGAGAGCCTGTTTCTTGCAAAGCTGCTTTGCACCATTCTATCTACTTCTTTTCTTCTCAAAACTTGTCACTGTTCCACAGTCTAGTATAGACTGTAATTGGTGGTGGGTTTGAATAAACAGTTATACATATCACAAATAGTGAGAAAGCATGATTAATACATACATTCTGTTACTCAGAATAACAATGTTAATCAGGTCCACTCTCTGATCATGGGATGCTTTGCCATATTGCTGAAAGATCTCTTCCATGGCTTTCTTGCCTCTAGCATGTATACCTGATACCTTGTATTTTGGGGCTGCAGAAGTGATTGGTTGAGGATAATTTCTCACACAGGGAAAAAAAGAATGCTCTGAGATGAGAATGATGTCTACATTGCTTAACAATACATATCATATAATAACAATTAATAACATACCAACACCAGCTTGAAGGACTTGCTGCCAGGTGAAATCTCCAGGTGTTCCAACCTCACTCCCTTGGATTCATTTGACAACAAAGGAACAACCCTACTCCCCACCTTCCTCTTTGTCAACCTCATTGATGCTCCTCTCTCTCACCACATAGTCAAAGCTGGTGAATCTGACCCCATCCTCCTCTCTGTCCTCCAATCTTTATGAGGAACCATTTCCCCCCAATTCCACTCTCACCTCTCTGATTGAAAGTACAAATCCAGAGTCCTACCTTCCAGGGATGCATCTATATCCCCACTAATGACTGTTATGATTGCTTGGCCCATACCACCTTTTTCTCAGAGAACTCATCCCCTTTGTTCTCCCTCTCCTCCCCAAGCTCTACAACCTCATTCACCTCGCAATCTCCACACTCATTCTCACCCTCTGCATAGTGTTACAAGTTGGCCTCGAACTGGATTGGATTCAGACACCAACTGGACACCCAGTAACGAGCACCTGTACCTTTCATTCTTTTCTTCGTCTTCCTAACTACCCTGGAGGGACTCGCCAACCCTCAGATCACCACACTTGTCCCAACCCTTCACCGGGTATGCTCGGGGACTCAGGGCAGCTAGAAGACCTCCTCCTCCTACCTCCTCTCTGGTACGCGTCAGCCTTCCTCCCATGAAGCAGCACTTCTCGGGATGCATAAGTCTGCACATGCGGCAGCACATCATGGTACGCGTCAGCCTTCCTCCTAGGGAGCAGCACTTCTCGGGATGCATCAGTCTGCATACGTGGCAGCACATCATGACCTGGGATGCATAGGTCCGCACACGCGGCAGCACATCACGACCTGGGATGCATAGGTCCGCACACGCGGCAGCACATCACGAACCACTCATGACCTTCTCTCCGGTATGCGTAAGCCCTTCTCCACAAGGCAGCATCATGGTCTGTCCGGACTCTTCTGGACCTGGACATGTAAGGCCTCTCAGACAGGCAGTGTCATCTTACTTTAGGACCCTCCGTCAGACCCGGAACCTTCACCGGGCTTCCTCTATTGACCCCGCCTGTTATTTGTATTTCCCTTCTAGGACAAGCGGGCTTCCGTTCTTCACCTTCCTGACA
>JBBPMK010000496.1:0-15573 GCA_038090295.1 Boletus semigastroideus | reverse complement strand
GTCATGGTCTGGACTCATGTCACGTGACCGTGGAAAAGAAGGTAGAAAAAGAAAGGTCATGTGTGGGGTTCGAACCATCGACCGAACTAGGATAGGGAAAGTGTATGAAAGTGTAGGAAAAGTAAGGTAGGTTCGTAACAATGAGTGAGATCAGTTGTTAGGACGCAAGATGGGAGTAATGGCAACTGATGGTAACCATGACGAATGATGGTTGACATGGTAAAAGATGGTTGCCATGGCAATGATATCATCATGAAGTCTTGGTCTGGACTCATGTCATGTGACCTGGAAAAAGAAGTGGAAAAAGAAAGGTCATGTGTGGGGTTTGAACCGTCGACCTAAGTAGGATAAGGAAAGTGTAGTAAAGTGTAGGGAAATGGGGCAAGGTTCGTAACACAATCTAGAATCTGAGTCATTGAAAGATAATTAAATAATACTCTGATTTCGACAATGTCTAGTGCACGGACCATCTTCGATCGAACCATGACATTACCCTCCCTCCAAGGATCATGTCTTGTGATTCTGAGGATACTTGGGTACATCAAACCAAAGTTCCTTTTCTTCCAATCTCTCCTCTCATTGTTCTTCATCTCTTTCGAATGTTCCCTTCTCCCAATTATAAAGCCTTCACAGGATGTGCATCGGGCAAGTGAAGTTCTTGATGGGGCAGAAACAGAGATGCATGGTTGGGATGGGACATGGCTTTGCAGGGTGGGTGTAGTGGAAATTGAAGATGACACCCTTTGCATGGGTGAGTTCTGACCCTTTCTTCCATTTGTGCTCCTCATGGGAAAAACCCTTCCAGTGGATTAGGTATTCGAGCTGACCCCAATGTAAGTGGGAATTGAGGATCTCCTTGATTTCCTGCTCTTCAAGGCTGTCAATCAGATCTGGGGGTGGGGGTGGGGGTTTCTTCTGTGAAGGAAATTTGGGAGGAGTGTAGAGCAAAAGGACACACTTGTTAAAAACAGGGTAGACAGATTTCCATGTTGCAGGGAGATGTAGTTTGAATGTATTTTCTCCATGCTTGCTAAGGATAGTGAAAGGGCCATAGTGTTTATCATTGAGTTTCTTGGCTGGTCAGTCTGAAGCTATATGTGTGGCCTCCAGCCAAACATGATTCCCAACCTGGAAATTATGCGAGGGACGTCAGGAGTGGTCATAGGCTTGCTTCATGTCCTCTGCAGCTTTTGACAACACCACCCTGGCCTCATTGTGAATCTTCACCATTTGGTCTGCAAACTCCTGTGCTGCCTTGACCCAACCTCCCTTTCTGAGCATCTAGCGTTTCCATGAGTGTTGTCCATAGTTGAGATAGAATGGGGATTGCCTGGTGGAGGACTGGGCCTGATCATTATAAGAGAACTTGGCAAGACTCACCCATTCTACCCAGTTGGATTCATGGTAGTTGGTAAAAATTCATAGGTAATGTTTGATCTGTTGGTTGAGTCATTCCGTCTGTCTGTCCGTCTGTGGGTAATAGGTGATACTAGGATTTCTGACAATGCCAAGGCAGGAGTAGAGTTCTTTTATGAAGTTGGACACAAAACAAGAGCAGGTGATCAGTTCGTGAGTCTTGTATTGACCAAGATGCCCTGCCAAACAGGAGTCATGATGGTCCTGAATGATTTCCTCCCTTAGCTTCCTGTCTATCAGAACATACATCTGCTCATTCCATGTCACTATACCATCTCTGTTGTACACCTGAACCAATAACCTTTGCAGTGTATGCTCAAAACTGGCAAAGAGAGAAATGAGACAAGACAATGATAATCCTCACACTAGGCCTCAAAGCAGATAGCTCAAATAATCAAGTGGATTAGACTGGGGGGCAACCACCCAGTTGGTCTTCTACTTATACATGTATGATTAAGGTTAAAGGGGAGCTCAAACTCTATTAAGAGATAAGAGCAACTAATGCCATTGATTAAGAGAATGAGGCTATGTGATAAGGAATGAGTCAGATCAGTTGTCATGGTGATGACGTCATTGATGGTTGTCATGGCAATGATGTCATCATGAGGTCTGGACTCATGTCACATGACCTGAAAAAGAAATGGAAAAGAAAGGTCATGTATGGGGTTCAAACTTTCAACCTAAGTAGAATAAGGAAAGTGTAGTAAAGTGTAGGGAAAGAGGGTGAGTTCATAACGCTACCCCCCCCCTAGGGACTCATATTCCAGGTGAGTTGCCAAAAAGGGAGTGCTGTGCTCAGGGCCAAAAGGATGAAAGAGGGAGTTCATGAAGTCTAAAGTAATACCATATGCAAGCCACTGTTTTTATATTGGGTTTGGGAGAGGAGGGGAGTTGAGAATGAGATTTGCCTGATGTATGTAATCAGGGGTTTCTTCCCTTTTGACTAGGTGAAAATGAAGTGAAGGCAGTGTAGGTGGCTCCACTTTAATGTGTATGACTGTGCATGGGAGTGTTCTTAGGAATTCCAGTTTAGGTATCCTACCCATTGTTTGGGTCCTGAGAATAAGGACATTGGAACAAGAATGAGAATGATTGTTCTGCTACTGTGGCTTCAAAGAAGAAACCACCACTTTTGAGAACACAGACAAAAAGTTTGTATGCAAGGATGAAGAGGAAGATGGCAAAGAGGAGGAGAGTGAGGAGAACAGGAGGGATGCAAAGATGAATTTCCAGTGTGGAAATTGTGGGGGTGGAGGAAAAGGAAGTGTGGGTAGAGGAGTGAGGGAGGAAAAAAAAATTTCTTTGAACATAGGATCAGAAGGCAAAAGAAGTTCTATAAAAAGAACAATTGGAAGGAACATCTTGAAAACAACATGGACTACGGCTTCCAATCCTACCTTAGAACAAAAGAGCATCTTCATGCTCAAAAGAAATACCCATTCTTTTAGTCAGTTACCAAACTGGCTATTTCACCTTCTATTATTGGTGCACTTGTATTAGCTCTCCTTGCTCTTTTTCTTGCATTCATCTTCCTCTTTTTTCAAGTTGTAAATTGTGTAAACCCATACTACATTAGAACAGAGGTGGTTGAGTTAACTAGTTTAGAAATAACTCAAGTATAAAAGAAAACTGGAGAAAAATATTCCTTATCATTTTGATTTATCTTTCCAAATCCTTATTTCATTCATCCTTTCCCTTACTGCTCTTGCTTTTGCAATTCTTTTTCTTGTTAATTCCATTCATCAACTAGTATATGAGCAGTAGTAGGGAGGTAGACACAGACATAGAAGTGTCTCAAACTCATACCCCTCCTTCTTTGACTCATACCCCTTCTCCTCAATCTCCAATGACTACTAACAACAACTTGGCTGAGGCTTTGGTGAAACTATTAGAGAAAAAAGATGACCTTACAAAGAAAATCCTAGACCCTGGTATTTTGGAAGGAGACAAAAAGATGTTTCACACCTGGTGGCTGCAGCTTACTATGTGGGCAACAGCACAAAACTGGAAAAATAGCAAAATTTGTGCCTTAGCTATCCTATCTCGGTTTAAAGGAAAAACCACAGAGTTTGCCTTCCTTACAACTCAGAAATATGTAGCAGGAGAAACATCTTACTACAATCCAAAAGATTTGGTGCCAATAGGAGACAATGCATGGCCAACATTCACCAATCTGGAAAAAGAAGTAAAAGATTATTTCCAGATAGAAGTATTGGCACATGAAGCCTGTTACACTTGCCTAAGTGTAGCCCTTGTGATGAGGAATGAGGGTGTCAGATCTAGTCCTGACAAAGGTTTGGTCTTGATGACGTAAATGTACTACTAATGCCTTGGAGGTCGTTCAGTGGCTGAGGGAATACCCTTCACAAGAGAAGGATATTGATGAGGTGTGAGAGAAGAGCAGGCACTCAAGTAGTTGTTACAAACTCATCCACTTTCATGCACATTTCCTACACTGTCTTATCCTAATCAACTCTTGAGTTCGAACCCCACACATGACCTTTCTATTTCTCTTTCTTTTTCAGGTCACGTGACTTATGACATCATGGCCCAGACCCTTATCTATGACATCATCAGTCTAGACTCTTGATGACATCACCATGACATCATACCTTATGAACCTTAGCCAATAGCATTAGTCACTCTTATCTCTTAATAGAGTTTGAGCTCCCCTTTAACCTTAATTGTACCTGTATAAGTAGTAAACCGACTGGGTGATTGCACCCCAGTCTTATCCACTTGTTTATTGGGCTTTGGCTTTAGGACTTGTGTGAATCAGCTTACCACTCTATCATCTCCCATCTATTTATAGGAGTTGCCTTTGGGCTAAGCCTATAGATTGTGACATTCCTACATTGTTTCGTCTCTACTCTTTTCTCTTGCCAGAAGTTGAGCATCTTTGAGAGATTGTCTGCCTGAGCATTGGCCTCCGCAACACTTGGATAAGACTTTTAACGCTTACCCAGACTCAAGGGTTAACGAGGGCCAGCCAGGGCTTCCTGCAACTTTGCATTTCATCGTCCCCCAACACCTATTAGGAGAGTGGACTTGTGATCCACAAATTGTGTTCCAGTATATAGAACCTTCAAAGTTTCTCCCCTTGGAGATTTTACTGTGCAGTTGTCAAGACTGATAAGTGTAGTGTCAAGCCACATTAGGGGCTGGAAGGCATATATTGTACACTGGTATTCCACATCAGCAAGGTGCAAGGTAGAGCATCGGCTCAGATTATATCAAGTACATACTACAACAGTTACAGTAGTACACAGGTGTTGTCAGGTTATTGGACAAACCTAGATAGGACATTTTGCTTATAGCATCTTATGAATTCACCCAGGTTATTGGGGGGATCCAGTTAGGCATTGCCTAGAGTTTTATATGGACAGTATGTCCAGTTCTGGTGCTGCTGAGTTATCACGCACAGAAGCTGAAGGTGTTGCTGAGTTATTGCACACATGGAGGGAAAACAAGCTAGTAACCTCGGATAGTAGTAGTGTTGAGCCTTGCTCTACAAATAAAGTTACCAATGATCTAGAACCTAATTGGATTGAGTCATCCTCCTCAGTAGAAGATCTCTTATGTTGGTTTGATAAAATGAAAGCAAACATTGACGATGATCCTGAGGTTAAAAGAATAAAAGCACAAAGAATGGAACAGAGATCTGGATCTTTTGAAATACCTACAAATCTGCTGATGAAGTTCAACAACAAGAAAAGTTGGAGACCACATGCTATGATAGATAGCAATGACAGTGATAGCAAGGAAGAAACCGCATCCCTGAACTCCCCTTCTTCAGATTACCAAAAAGCAGTAGAAATCTGATCACCAGAACCAGGACCCGATCCTTTACCCGATGTATTCGAATGAATGGCCTTAGGGCAAGAATATGACTGGGAAGAATGGCATGGAGATGAAACATCCATGAATAAAAGAAGGGACAGATCTCCAATTAGAGAATATGAAGAAAAAGAAGCATTAATGCCAGAATGATCCCCATCACCATTAGTGCTAGATCCAGAGTTTATAGAGAACCCATGGCATTGATACAGAGATTCTACCTATAACCCCCACAATCCAGAAACTTGGAACAAACCTGCAGCTGAGGAATTGCCAGATCCTCAAGAAGTAGGAAAGAACCCTTTCCCTTTTCCAATACAAACCAAGTACTATAACAACCCTTTCTTGGAAGATTCAGAAAATCCTGATACATTATATTATGCACCTCAGGGATATGGATACAGCAGTCCACCACCACCAAGGAAACGAAAGAGGAAACCTCGGTGCTGAAACTGCGGAAAAAGGAAAGATCATAACTAATCTAAATGTTATCCAAAAGGAATGATATTTGTACCAGCCGAACAGATTCCAGTAGGGGTGCCAATGAAGAATAAGCCAATGAATGCTAAGGAGAAAAAGATTGCATGGCTAGAAGAAAAGATAGGAAGGCTAAAAAGAATCAAAGAGCTAAAGGAAGCTATAGCACAAGCTGATAAGATCAATGAGCTTAAAAAGAAAATAGCACTGTCCAAAAGAATGTTGGCAGTAAAAGAAAAAACATTGGAAACCATAAAAAAGACAAAAGAGTATTTCCAACATCGTGGAGTTCCTTCCCATGCATTAAAGCCTCAGAGTTCCAGGAGGTGCAAGAAGATGATTTCCTGGAACAAACAATTGAAACAGTGATCAGGGGTATAGCCATTAACAGGAAGAAGGCTGCTCAATCCTTGTCAGCTTATGTAAAAAATGTTCTAGAATGTAGAAAAGATGACACCCTAGTCACTGGACCTAGACCTGGGTATGAGCGAAATGAGATGAGAACAAAGCTTGATCTACATTACCAGAACAACAAAGGACAATGGTGTACGACTACTGGAATGGCACTCATAGATAGTGGGTATACCAACACATTCATTGATTGTGAGAAGGCCAAGCAGTTAGTGTTAGAGCTATCACCCTTATGTACTCCAATACAAACCAGGAACGCAGATGGTACTTTCAATGTTGGAGGAAACATTATCCATGAAACTGAGATAATCATAGGGATAGAAGGACATCTAGAGGCAGTTACAGCCTACATCTCTTCCCTTGGCCATAATGAAATAATGGTCAGATATGATTGGTTAAGAAGACACAATCCTAACATCAATTGGGTAAAACAAAAGTTTGTTGACTGGAGATGTACTGCTGAATGTAAAGTGCTTGAAAAAGGAATTATGCATGTACAAGCGCAAGACACGTTCCAGGTTGTAGAAGACACAGAAGAAGTCAAGAAACAGGTTCCAGAATGCTACCATGAGTACTTAGATATATTCTCCCAAGCAAAGGCAACACAAATGCTGTTGAGGAAATCATGGGGCCATGCTATTGACTTAAAGCCAGGGTTTGTTCCAAAGAAAGGAAGGATCATTCCTATGGCAGATGCTGAAATGAAGTTGGTCCGAGATTTTGTGAATGGCGAACTTAAAAAAGAATACATTCGCCCATCCAAGTCACCACAAACAGCTCCTGTATTCTTCATTCCAAAAAAGGATGATAGTAAGCAATTAGTTATGGATTACCAGTACCTAAATGAAGGAACCGTTAAAAACGCCTACCCATTACCATTAATCTCAGAACTAGTAGACAGAATGAAAGGAGCCAATATGTTTACAACCCTAGATCTCAGATGGGGTTACAACAATGTCTGGATCAAAGAAGGAGATGAGGGGAAAGCTGTGTTCATTACCCCAATTGGATTATACGAACCCCTTGTCATGTATTTTGGGAAAGCCAACTGCCCTGGAACGTTCCAACAGATGATGAATGACATCTTTAATGACATGTGGACAGTCATACTAATCTACATCGATGACGTCAGCATTTTCACAAAAGAAAAGATGACAAAAGAGCACCAAGCAGTGGTCAAAGAGGTCTTGAAATGTTTATGAGAAAATGACCTTTATGTCAAACCATTGAAGTGCTTCTTCTCTAAGGAAAAGATTGATTTCTTGGGCATGGTGGTATGAAAAGAGGGTATCCAAATGCAAGAATCAAAAGTGGAAGGGATTAGAGATTGGCCCACACCAAAAAAGCTGAAAGAGGTTCAATTGTTCTTAGGCCTATGCAACTACTACTGAAGATTTATCAAAGACTTTGCTAGCATGGCCAGACCATTGAATGATCTCACCAAAAAGAATACACCCTTTGTTTGGACAGAACGAGAACAGAACACTTTTGATCAATTAAAAAAGACATTTACTTCCTCGTCACTTCTTGCATTTCCTAATGGATCCAAACGACTTCATATAGAAACTGATGCTTCTGACATTGCCACAGGCAGAGTACTTTCCATCGAAAGCAATGATGGCCTTTGGCGACCTTGTGCCTTTATTTCCCATTCTCTTAATTCTGCAGAAAAGAACTATCCTATTTACAATGAAGAACTCCTTGCAGTCATTAGAGCTCTAGAGGAATGGTGACACCATCTCATTGGTCAAGAGGGTTTTGAGATCTGGATGGATCATAAGAACCTCAAGTTCTGGAAGAAACTGCAGACTCTTTCCCAAAGACAGGCCAAATGGCATGCTACTCTAATGGAGTTTAATTACACCATGGTTTACAAACCAGGATCTCAGAATGGTAGAGCCAATGCACTTTCACAAAGGCCAGACCATGGAGAATCTGACCATTCTCACAATATGAACATTACTATACTTCCACCATCAATATTTATCAACCATGTACACCTTTCCTCTGACTTTTATTTCAGGATTCAACAAGAAATGGAGAAAATCACCAAAAAAGAGATTCCAGGGTTTCAGTTTGATTTAGCAGAAGGAGTATTTTTAAATGAAAAGAACAAGGTTCTGGTGCCATTCCCCCTTCATATGGAATTACTCCACATTTGCCATGACTCCCCTGTTGGAGGTCATGCAGGTCAAGTGCAGACTCTGAATCTAGCCTCCAGATACTATACTTGGCCTGGAATCATGGCAGATGTGAAGAAGTACATCAAATGTTGTCAAGCATACACCCTCACAAAGGGAAAATCAACTGCACCAGCAGGAAAGATGTTACCCCTTCCTTCTGCATCTACTCCTTGAACAGATATTTTGGTAGACTTCATCACTGGACTACCAATCATTGACTCTTTTGATTCTATTTGTGTCATTGTTGATCGATTCAGTAAAGAAGTAGTTTTTATTTCTTGTCAAAAGTCCATTTCCTCTTTAGGATTAGCAAAACTATTCAGGGATAACATTTGGTGTACCCATGGACTTCCTTCCTCCATTGTCTCAGATTGCAGACCCCAATTTGTATCGGAATTTACAAAGGATCTATGCTCCCTGCTAGATATTACTCAACATCTTAGTACCGCCTATCATTCTCAGACAGATGGCCAAACAGAACACCTCAACCAAGAACTGGAGCAATATCTATGCATATATGTTGCAAAGAAGCAAGATCAATGGGTTGAGTAGCTGAAACTCGCTCAGTTCAACCACAATAACTCCCTCTCCACTGTCACCAATACTACCCCTTTCATGATCACCAAACAACACACTCCTCGATTAGAATTTGAAGGTGCTATAAGTGGCTTTGCTGGAGAAGTCCAAAAGAATCATGACAAAGTAAAAGCTTCCCTCAATGCCACTCGTGAATGCATGAAATGCCAATCTAGTCATCTCAGATCTGATGCCCAAATATATGAAATTGGTCATCAAGTTTGGCTTTCTACTAAACATCTCAAATTACCATATATGGCAAGAAAACTCACACAACGATGGATTGGTCCTTACACAATCAATACTGTCTTGCCTAATGTGGTTATCCTGTCATTTCCTTCCACAATTCACATCCATCCTACAGTCAATATCTCCTGAGTTAAACCCTATCATGATACTCTCCCCAGTCAACTGTCCCTTAGACCAGATGCCATAATTGTGAACAAAGAAGGACATGAGGAATTTGAAGTAGATTTCATTGCTGGCAGCAGAGTTACAAAATCCAGATTAGAATACTTAGTGCATTGGAAGGGTTGGGATGAGATGGATCGCACATGGGAACCTGAGGATCATCTCTCTTATGCAGCTGAAGCAATCAAGTCATTCTGTTGTCATCATTCCAGCGCTCCAAGGAAGATGTGTAGTATCACATTGGATTTTATGAACTCCCTGTTTAAACCTTTCAGTCCTGAACATGGTACTCCTTTTTCCACTACTCACCTGGAATACAAGTTTTCAGGGTGGGGGTAGTGTTACAAACTCATCCACTTTCATGCACATTTCCTACACTTTCTTATCCTAATCAACTCTTGAGTTCGAACCCCACACATGACCTTTCTATTTCTTTTTCTTTTTCAGGTCACATGACTTATGATGTCATGGCCCAGACCCTTATCTATGACATCATACCCTATGAACCTTAGCCAATAGCATTAGTTACTCTTATCTCTTAATAGAGTTCGAGCTCCCCTTTAACCTTAATTGTACCTGTATAAGTAGTAGACCGACTGGGTGATTGCACCCCAGTCTTATCCACTTGTTTCTTGGGCTTCAGCTTCAGGACTTGTGTGAACCAGCTTACCACTCCATCATCTTCCATCTATTCATAGGAGTTGTTATGAACTCATCCACTTTGTCTACCATTTCCTACACTTTCTTAGCCTAGTCAACTCTTGAGTTCGAACCCCACACATAACCTTTCTATTTTCTCTTTCTTTCTTTTTCAGGTCATGTGATCTATGACGTCATGGTCCAGACCCTTATCTATGACATCATCAGTCTAGACCCCGATGACATCACTATGACATCATACCCTATGAACCTTAGCCAGTAGCATTAGTTGCTCTTATCTCTTAACAGAGTTTGAGCTCCCCTTTAACCTTAACCATACTTGTATATATAGTAGGTAGTTGACTGAGGATTACCCCTCAGTCTTATCCACTTGTTTATTGGGCTTTGGCTTCAGGACTTGTGTGATTCTTCACCATATCATTTGTATCCTAGGTTCTCACCTAGCGAAGTGATGTTCCCCCATCTTTACTCTTTTATCTTTGCCAGTCATTGAGCATCGCTGTGAGATTGTCTGCCTGAGCATTGGCCTCCACAACACTTGGATAAAACTTTCAACACTTACCTGGACTCGAGGGTTAACAAGGGCCAGCCAGGACTTCCTGCAAATTTTCTATTCTTTGTCCCCTGATGCCTATTAAGGGAGTGGACTTGTGATCCACAGATTAGTTGTGTTATGTACCAAAACTTCAAAGTTTCTCCCCTTGAAGATTTTACCACACAGACGTCAAGTCTGATAAGCATAGTGCCAAGCCACCTTAGGGGCTGGAAGGCATAGTCGAACACTGGTATTCCATGAGAGACTGCAAAGTAGAGCATTGGCTCAGATTATATCAAAAAGTACTACAACAGTTACAGTAGTTACACAGGTGTCATCAGGATATTGGACAAACCTTGAACTTGAAGTTTTGCTTACAACATCTTATGGAGTCACCTGGGTTATTGGGGGGATCCAGTTAGGCATTGCCTAGAGTTTTATATGCACAGTATGTCCAGTTCTGGTGCTGCTGAGTTATTGCACACAGAAGCTAAAGGTGTTGCTAAGTCATTGCACACATGGAGGGAAAACCAGATAGTTACCTCAGATAGTAATAGTAGTGTTGAGCTTTGCTCCACAAAAAATGATATAGATGAACCATTATCAAAATGGATTAACTGGTCTACCGAGAAACTCATGAAATAATTCAATAAGCTAAAATTGGGTCAAACAAGGAGAGAGGCAGAAAGGGTTGAATAGAGATCTGAATCAATCAAGATACCATCAGATCTGTTGATGAAATTCAACAACAGGAAGAGTTGGTGACCACATGCTATGATAGATAGCGACAACAGCAGTAGTAAAGACAGGACCGTCTTCCCAACTTCCCCTTCATCTGATTATCAAGAAGCAATAGAGATCCGATCTCCAGACACTGAAAATCCCTTACCAGATGTATTCAAACGCATGGCCTTAGGGCAAGAGTATGATTGGGAAGGATGGCATGGAGATGAAACTTCCATGGATGAAAGAAGAGATGGATCTCTGATCAGAGAATATGAAGAGGAGGAAGTATTAATGCCAGAACAATCCCCATCACCAGTAGTAATGGATCCAGAGTTCTTAGAAAATCCATGGTACCGATATGGGGACTCCATCTACAATCCCACAAACCCAAACACATGGGATAAACCTGCAGCTGAGGAATCGCCAGGTTCCATATCAGATGGAAGGAATTCTTTTCCATTTCAAGTACAAACCAAGTTCTATAGTGATCCTTTCTTGAAAGATTCCAAAAATCCCAATCCATTGTACTATGCATCCCAGGGATATGGATATGGCAGCCCACCACCACCAGTAAAACATAAAAGGAAACCTCAATATTGTAACTGTGGAAAAAAATCAGATCATGATTGATCGAGATGTGTACCAAAGAAAATGGTATTACCACCTTCACAGCAGAATCTGGTAGGGGTGCCAATGAATGGAAGGCCAATGAATGATCCAAAGGAGATTAAATTCCAACAAAAGATGTTGGGATACCAGAAAAAGATTAAGGAGTTGAAAGAGGCAATAGCATGAGCAACAAAGATTAACCTAATCAAAAAAGAACTCGAGTTGACAAAGAAGATAGTAGCTTTAAAAGAGAAAGCAAAGGAAACTATAAAAAAGGCAAAAGAGTTCTTCCAACATCACAGACTTTCCTTCCCATGTATCAAAGCTTCAGAGTTCCAGGAAGCACAAGAAGATGACTTCCCAGAACATATGATTGAAACAGCAATCAGAAGCATAGCCATAGACAGAAGGAAAGCTGCTCAATCTTTATCAGCTTATGTAAAAAATGTTCTGGAATGTAGAAAGGATGACACCCTAGTCACTGGACCTAGGCCAGGGTATGAGTGTAATAAAATGAGAACCAAGCTCAATCTACATTACCAAAACAATAAAGGACAATGGTGTATGACTACTGGAATGGTGCTCCTAGATAGTGGGTGTACTAACACATTCATTGATTGTGAGAAGGCCAAGCAGTTAGGATTAGAACAATTACCCTTACATACTCCAATCCAAACCAGGAATGCAGATGGTACCTTCAATATGGAAGGCGACATTACCCATGAAACCAAGTTAATCATAGGAATAGATGGACATCTAGAGGCGGTCACAGCCTACATCTCTTCCCTTGGCCATAATGAAATAATGGTTGGATATGATTGGCTAAGAAGACACAATCCTAACATCGATTGGGTAAAACAAAAGTTCATTGACTGGAGGTGTACCAATGAATGTAAAGTGCTTGAAAAAGGCATCATGCATGTATAAGCACAAGAAATGTTCCAGGTATTAGAAGATGCAGAAGAGGTTAAAAAGGCAGTCCCAGAATGCTACCATGAGTACTTGGACATATTCTCACAAGCAAAGGCAACAAGAATGCCACTTAGGAAGGCATGGGACCATGCTATTGACCTTAAGCCAGAGTTTATTCCAAAGAAAGGAAGGATCATTCCCATGGCTGATGCAGAGATGAAGTTGGTCCAAGACTTTGTAGAGGGTAAACTAAAGAAAGGATACATTTGACCATCCAAGTCACCCCAGATGTCACCAGTCTTCTTTATTCCAAAAAAGGATGGTAGCAAACGATTAGTAATGGATTACCGATATCTAAATGAAGGCACAGTCAAAAATGCCTATCCATTACCATTAATTTCGGATTTAGTAGAATGAATGAAAGGGGCAGACATGTTTACAACCCTAGATCTCAGATGGGGTTACAACAATATACAAATCAAAGAAGGCGATGAGTGGAAAGTAGCATTTGTCACTCCGATTGGATCGTATGAACCCCTTGTCATGTATTTCAGAAAAGCCAACTCCCCTGGAACATTCCAAGAGATGATGAACGACATCTTCAATGACATGTGGACCATAGTATTGATCTATCTTGACAACGTCAATATCTTCACAAAAGGAAAGTTGTGAGTAGAACATGAAGTGGTGGTAAAAGAGGTGTTAAAACAATGTTGAGACAATGACCTATATGTCAAACCATCAAAGTGTTTCTTCTCGAAAGAAAAGGTCAACTTCCTTGGTATGGTGGTATCAAAAGAAGGAATTGAGATGTAGGAAAAGATGGTAGAAGGAATTCAGGATTGGCCTACACCAAAGAAGTTGAAGGAGGTACAATCATTTCTAGGGCCATGCAATTACTACCGAAGGTTTATCAAAGACTTTGCAAGCATGGCTAGACCATTGAACAATCTTACAAAAAAGAATACCCCCTTCATATGGACAGAAAGAGAACAGAACACTTTTGATCAACTAAAGAAAACATTCACATCCTCTTCCCTTTTAGCCTATCCTGATGAATCAAAACAACTACAAGTAGAAACTGACGCTTCAGATATCGCAACAGGTGCAGTTCTTTTGGTAGAATGTGAAGATGGTCAATGGTGACCTAGCGCCTTCATTTCGCATTCCCTAAACTCAGCAGAAAAGAACTATCCCATCTATGACAAAGAACTACTTGTGATCATTAGAGCTTTAGATGAATGGAGATACCATCTAATTGGACAAAAAGGTTTTGAGATCTGGACTGATCACAAAAACCTTGAATACTGGAAGAAACCACAAACCTTATCACAAAGACAGGCCAGATGGCATGTGACTCTTCCAGAATTCAATTATGTCACGGTATACAAACCAGGTTCTCAAAACAGTTGAGCAGATGCCTTATCTAGATGACCTGATCATGGAGAAGCAGATTCAAACCACAATGTGAACATTACAGTTCTTCCACCATCACTATTCATCAACCAAGTACACCTTTCCTCAGAATTCTACTTTAGAATTCAACAAGAAACCAAGAAGATCACTGAGAAGGAGGTCCCCAGTTTTAGATTTGATCTGGCAGAAGGAGTGTTCTTAAATGAAAAGAACAAAGTTCTTGTTCCCCTTTCACTCAGAATGGAATTACTTCATATTTGTCATGACTCCCCGGTAGGAGGACATGCGGGACAGGCTCAGACTTTGAATCTGGCAACCAGACATTACACATGGCTTGGTATTACCACAGATGTTAAAAAATATATCAAATGTTGTCAGGCATGTGCCCTCACAAAGGGAAGATTGACTGCACTGGCAGGAAAATTGTTACCATTACCATCTTCTTCTTCTCTGTGGACAGATATCTCTGTAGACTTCATTACTGGACTCCCTTTGGTTAATTCTTTCGATTCTATTTGTGTAGTAGTTGACCCTTTCAGTAAAGAAGTAGTTTTCATTCCATGCCAAAAGTCTATTTCTTCTTTAGGATTAGCTAAATTATTCAGAGATCATGTATGGTGCACACATGGACTTCCCTCTTTTATAGTATCAGATTGTGGACCACAGTTCATGTTGGAGTTCACTAAAGAATTATGTTCTTTGCTAGATATCACCCAATGCCTCAGTACAGCCTATCATCCCCAAACAGATGGACAAACAGAACGGCTTAACAGGGAATTAGAACAGTACCTCCATATCTACATAGCAAAGAAACAAGATCAGTGGGTAGAATGGCTCAAGCTAGCACAGTTCAACCACAACAACTCCATCTCATCCATCACCAACACTACTCCTTTCACAATCACCAAAAGACATACTCCCAGATTGGGTTTTGAAGGAACAACCAGTGGTTTTGTTGGAGAAGTTCAGAAAAGTCATGATGAAATCAAACAATCCTTAAACGATGCAAGAGAATGCATGAAAAAACAAACAGATCATCTTCAATCTGACACACCCTCTTACACAGTAGGAAATCAAGTTTGGCTTTCCACAGAACATCTCAAACTACCATACACAGCTCACAAACTTACTCAGTGATGGATTGGACCATACTCAATATCTGCTGTATTACCAAATGCAGTTACCCTCATTCTTCCTTCCACTGTTCACATTTATTGTTGCAAAGGCCAATGCTTAGGCGGACAATCTTACAGTGACGCTCAACTACTGGCAAAGGTAAAGAGAAGAGTGTGGGGGAACGTCACTTCGCTAAGCCGTAGCTTAGGATACGAATGAGATGGCGGAGAATCACACAAGTCCTGAAGCCGAAGCCCAATAAACAAGTGGATAAGACTAAGGGGTAAT